>BSBK01005223.1:462500-532500 GCA_027943335.1 Chamaecyparis obtusa
TTTGTTTATCTCTAGGAGTGTGCACTTGAGTATTGAGGCATAATCAGGTTTATGGTATTTATAATTTACTATGATCAGTCTCTAGTCATTTAACTTTTATAGTTGAATTAACTTCTTCAATATTTGAATTAGTGTGGAGACATGAAATATTATTAAAGAACATTTATTTTAATCCTTTCCTGACCATGAATAGAGCAAGTATACCTTCATCTTCCTTATGATTTGATGTTCTGAAGCTTCACTCAATCAACTCATACCTTTATCATTGGACTATTTTAATAATCATACTCTAAACTTATTGAACATCCCTCTCTAAAGTTTCTCACTTTGACACAAAGGTAATGATGGTGGTAGTGAGGTTAGAAGGGTCAACTTCGATGATCTATTGATTTGCACTTGCTTTAGAGCCTTAAAAAATTTATCATTGAGCTCATTTTGTACATATTTGACTGTTATTACACTCCATTTGCCAATGTATATGCCTCTTTGAGATGATGCCTCTTTAGAAGCATTTTTTCAAACACTTCATGAGCATGGTTTGTAGTCCCCATTTTGACATGGGCAGGTAAAATGCTTGGAAAGTATTGTAAAGTTGGCTTTACACCTATCATTGCATTCGTTTGAGGTTCTTAAAGATTTCCCAAAACATGGATGTTTGTGCAATCAACACAAATTTCCTTAAGATGACTTCTTTCTTGGCATTCTGTCAAATAAATCATGGGTGAAGTGTTTAGTTCTAGATTCCAAGTGATGTCTACAAGAGCACTTCTAGGAATAAAATCTGACAAAGAAATCTAGCTGATATGCATTCTATCAAATAGTTTAAATGCATTGTATTGTCAATGTTTACACATGTCGTATGTATACCTACCAGAGAAAGTGCAACTTCTGATAATAAAATTTTAATGAATGTCTAAACACTATTTTAAAGATTCCATTAAGGCATGTGCAAGGGGGTTACAGGGCAAGGTTGTAGAGTTTGGTTCATATACACCAGCCGATTGCATTCACTCCAAAACTTTTATAGACTTTTCAATGGATACATTTTGTGCATAACCTATAGCTATTGAACTGCATGGGATGATTTCTCTATTTAAGACATTCTATTAAAAAACTTGATGACTTCTCTACACTGGCATGCATTAGATTTCTTCTAGCATTTGGTCAAACAATTTGGTGCCTTATCCCAAAGATAGCTTATTTTATGGCCCACAAGGATAATTATGGCAAAGAACTTGGATTCTGTAAAGACTAAACTCCATCTCATAAGAGACACATAAGAATCAAAACAAAAAAATCAAAATAGTACAAGAATAAACATAGTCTACCAATATTAAGACTATTCCACAAACTATTCCATTTCTCAAAATAAGAATTACAGTAATATGAATTTATTGTCTAATAACCTCAAAGTACAAAAATTGGAAATTGACCATACTGTTGAGAGTACAAAAATAATCCATATACAATACGAGGAAATAAATACATAAAGGATGTTGACCATAGTGTCACACATTATACATCAAGGTATACAAATTCAAGTACAATAAAGTACAAGACCAAAATGTCAAATTGATATGAGATATCAATACAAATCATGCCATAAAACTATCCATCATCCATTTGCATGCTCTAGCCTCCTAAGCCAGACACTTTTTCCGCCCCACCACAAAGTGGTTAGCTCCCCTGGGGCTCATCCTGAAATGAAGAGCACATCGACCCTGCTCGAGTATCCTATCAACTCGACACTGATGGATTGGAAGGAATCTGGTGGAAGCTATGAACTCACTAGTTTTCTCATACATAAAAGTAGAATTAACATAGATATAGAAGAGAGAAAATAAAATAACCAACACAAAATCAATCATGTGTTTCCTTAGCTTAGGCCTAAGCATTTATTAACCAGTTTTCTACTAGTAGGTAATAGAAAAATACATTTACCCTTCTCTGTTTACCCATATTCAACAACATTTCTCTTGATATATTTCTCAAGTATAGTAAGTAAGACAAAAAACATATAATTAAGTTACCAAAATAATTTCCGTGCACTAATTACTTCTTTTAATGGTAAATCCAAAGAATTAAACGTCTAAGATATGGTAAAAAAAATGTGGTTTTGATAAAAGTTGGTAACAGTGTTTTACACTAAGGTGATCACAATTGGAAATCCATATATTTTTTTGAATACTACAATCCACAAAATATTCATTGAATATAACATTCTTATAACATAGATGAGACAATAAATTTCAGTCTTGAACTCATACAACCAAGCTATTACCAATCAAATCTAAAATGTTCTCTAGTTTTTTTTTAGAACCTAAAGTTATTTCATAAATTATCCTCATATAAATATTCTATACACAAATTAGAAATAAGGTGTTTTCAATCATTCAATTAAAACATGCACATTTAATCTTATTAATTATCATAAAAAAAAATTCACAAAAGTGTATATATCAAAAGTGCAGCAATAAGATACAATATCAAGTTGAATGCTTCAAAATGTAAGAAATCAACAGAAATATACAAAATAAATTCAAAGTTCAACCTTTCCTTAAAATATGACACAACACTTTAAAAAAAAAAAATTCTTCTTCAAGTATTTATCTTTAATCACACAACCAATTGCACAAAAGTAAGAAAATATTCAAGACTATTTCTATATTTCTAGTCATTAAATAGATAATTTCACAAGTTTCAAAACCACTTCCCTAAAATCTTATGATGACACATTTAAGTTAATGCATTCTTAGTAGACTCATCATTCACCTTTTAGAAAGTAAGTTCAAACTTCTTAAATTTCCATAATCTCTTTCCTATTTCATATTTTGATATGTTATGAATTCTAAGAATCATACTCAATTCTTTTCCAATTTTCATTTTAGTAACCTAATTCATTCTATATTCACTATATCATTTTGAACCTACACCTTGATTTAATGTGAAAATCTAAATATGCAAATAAAAAATTAGCATTACTTTCCCATGTAGCCCAAAGAAATTATCCAATATTTTTAATTAAATCCTCTTAACCTTTTCTATAAATCATAGAATAATGAGTACTACACATGAGCAGTTTCAATATACATGAGTAATGAAAAATATTCTATTAGGAACTTTGAGTTTTTCCACCAAAGAAACAAACTTATGACCCAGATTAGCAACTTTGAAATCTTCACAAATCATTCTTTCTTCATTAAATTAAATGCTCCATCTTTTACATTTATTTTACTAAACTGGCATTTAATTGTATCATCCAAATTAACCACCAATTATAATGTAAAAGTCTATTTCAATTTGGAGTAATGCTCATTCACCTCATTGGATTGGTCAAAGATTAAGCATAGGAAATGCTAATTTGTGATACTAATAACCCATTTAAAAGGATTAGGAAGAATCCACTCCTGAAGTGATTATAAAGAAATCTCCTAAAGGATTTGAGGGTTGATCTCTATAAAACTTCGATCTCCATGCAGGGAATAAAAAACAATTGAGAAACATGTGCCATGACAAAGTGAAAGTCAGTATAATTGAGACACAAAGTAGAGGAGAATTCAAAAAATGGTGCAGGCGTTGGGATTATCATTGACGTAACTGTAACCATAATAAGACCTCTCGAAATAAGTGTAATCATAACAAGTAGCTTATATATATATATATATATATATATATATATATATATATATATATATATATATATATATATATATATATATATATATATATATATATATATATATATATATATATATATATATATATATATATATATATATATATATATATATATATATAATTTTTATTATAGTTAATCTACAATAGTAAATTATATAGTGATAAAATAAAGGGATTATATCTAGGGATTCATTAACATATTGAATTAATTAATTTGATTAGGGTTAGCATTTAGAGTTAGCATTAGGGTTAGAGTCTAGTTTAGATTTTTTATTATGATTAGGGTTAGGGATTAGTGTTAAGGTTGGGTTTATGGTCATGGTTACGATGAGAATTATGGTTAGGGTTTGGTTTTGATTATAATTAGAATAGGTTTTAGGTTAAGAGTAGGGTTTTGGTAAGTGTTAAGGGCAAGATTGGAATTACTATTGGGGTTGGGATTGGAATTATAATTAGGTTAAGATTTGGGTAGGGCTATGGTTTTGTTTAAGGTTAGGGTCAAGTTTAGGATTAAGGTTAAGATTAGCATTACAATTAGGATTTGGTTTAGGTTTATGATTATGCTTAGGGTTAATATTAGGGTTAGGGTTTAGTGTTAAGGTTTAGTGTTAAAGTTTGGTTTTATAAGTTGAATAAATTAATATAATTAGGATTAGTGTTAGCATTTATATCATGGTTAGAATTAGAATTTTATGTTATGCTTAGGATTATGTTTAGGGTTTACATCAAAGTTAGGGTTAGGGTATGGATTAAGTTTAAAATTATTATCAGGGTGACAAAAATGGTTGGGACTGGAATTATTATTATGATTATAATAGAATAATAGTTATGTTAGGGTTATGTTCAAGATTAGGATAGCATTAATGTATCACGGCTATGGTTTAATGTGTCATTTAGTGTTACAATTTGTATCATGTTTAGGGTTAGAGTTTGGTATAAATTTATTATATTAATTATGTTAGGGTTTAATGTTAAGGTTGGGTTTATGGTCATGGTTACAAGTAGAACTATGGTTATTTTTCAATTGAGTATTTTTATAAAAGTTGAATGATGAAAAAATTAGAAGTCATGATACATCTCGGCATATTTTATATATAGTGGGCTAAACCGAACTAGAATTTTACTCTAACTATATATAATATTAATATTATATTTTATTATTAGTCAAATATTATTATAATATAAACTTATATTGAATAAGATTATAATTATATTATATTATTATTTATTTATAGATTAAGATAAAAATATTATTTATCAATATGCTAGGGTTACTACTTAGGCTTATGGTTACTAATGTGGTTAGGGTTAAGGTTTACATATAGTTAGGATTAGGGTTTCTATTAGGATTCAAATTTAGGGTTATGATTTATATCATGGTTAGCATTAGGATTAAGGATATGGTTTATACAATGGATAGAGTTAGCATTAGGTTTAGTGTTTGATTTAAGTTTATTATTAGAATTAAGATTAGGGCTTAGGATTATAGTTAAGGTTAGGGTTTAGTGTTAAGGTTGGATTTATAGTCACACTTGGAGTTTAACATCCGGGTGAGAATTATGTATACAAGTTACATCAAAGCTAAAATTATGTTTTTGATAGATAAAAGAAACAAGAGGGTGTTGGACCGTGGTATAGAAGGACTAGAAGCACATTAACGGCATATTAATAGCACTAGTTAGAGCATTTCATTAGTAGTTTGTTAGCAGAACAACCAAAGTCTAATCTACCTCTATCAAAAACAAATAAAATAGTTCTTTTCAAAAAAATCAAACTAGAGTATCTTAAGAAAAAAGTAGAAATCAAAATAATAGTATCGTGCCATGCAGGGCTAGACCAAGAACTAGACAGATTATCCTTAAAATAGGAAAGTGGTATAGAAAAACTAGGGCCAGCATACCCAATAAAAAATAAAGACCTCATGACAACAAAAAAAGATAGGATCTGCTACCTAGATGTTTGGACATCAGGGTTGTGGCCCACTCCTCCTACAGGAACAGGGAAAGGTCTTTGTTGTCTTGGTCAACCTCCAGTTTGCCACCAGCCAACTTTTCCCACACAGTGCAAAGGGTCACAGTCGACGCATGCATGACCTTGAGAGAAAACTTGTTAGTATCCACGATGTGGTTTTTGATGTCTTGCATGTCCTATTTGATGCCTAATATCTCATTGTCCAGTTTTGAGAACTTCAGCTTAAGGGAGCCCTTAAACCTATAATTACCATCCAGAGACACAGGGTTGTGCTCAATAGTGGGAGACTTGGTCTAGTGATCATGGGGGGAGGCCGGGGGTGGGGTAATGCTTCGAGGAATCTCCATGGTTTGCTGGGGGTTCAGGACGGGAGTGATGCCAGTCCTGTGCGAGCTCAGGTGGTTGTCAAAAGAGCCCTCAATTGACTTAGTAGTATGGGAGTCATTTTCTAAAGGGGAATTCTCCTTCAAGGCCATTTCCCTGATTCTAGTTTTTCATCTCTCCTTAGAAATTCTATTAGAATGATAGACAGAGCCCTCCAAATCCACCTCTAACTTGACCTGGCTATCCAAAATCCTCCATTTCTTGGGCTTCCTTTCCATCTCAGGGGTACTATCCATCTCCTTCAAATCTTTTGCATCTAAGGATCCTGAGACATGGGATTCTTCAAGGTCCTCCACCCTTTTAAAAGGGTTTTCCATGCATCTTTTGCAACTTTTACCTTCTTTTGGGACAAGGCCCATTTCCAGGATTTCCAGGGTAGAGTGGGAGGTGGATTGAGTGGGATTGTGGGAGAATCCTCCTAGGTGACCTCTTGGATAATAGGGGGAGCTTGGGGTAGAGGGAAAATGGCCTTATGAAAGTTATAAAGACAGAGCAGGAGGCCCTAGTGGAGAATAGGGATCAGCTTTTTAGGGTTTTCCTTAATATCTAGAATATTACTTTCAATAGAATGAAGGAAATAAAAGGGAATGGATATGAAATCCTTATTCCTGATATGATTGAGAAAACGTAAATGGTAATAGTAGAACACTGTAAATTTACCTTCCATGGTGAAATACTTCATCACAATGAGGCATAGCTTGGGCCAGAACTCTAGGAGCTCCTCACGATTGAAGCCTCCAAACTTCACAGGTTTCTCCCCTACCTTGAAGAATTGGTTGAGGCTGGTTGGGTCTGGCATCCTGTTAGTTTTTTTTTATTTTCTTACCTCCAGGGAAAGCCCCATCGCCTTAGCAATAACTTCCTCATTAATTTGGAAGTGAATACCTCCAACATAAACATTCCTATTGTTCTAGGAAGACATGAACTGCTTGGATAATTATTCATCATGCCCTCCGTTCATACGCTCCATGAAACTCTAGATACCACTTTCCTTATAGTAGTGGGTCACCAAAGGGTCAGATGTGAACACCTCATCAATATTATTAGGTTCAATGCATAAGGTATTGCCTCCCATGTCGATAATCTCCTTATCTTGCACTAGATTTTCTTGAGAATTGTAGGGCCGAGCTTCGTGAATCGAAGCATAAAATTGGTTTTTTTGAGTTAGTCATTTAAAGGGGAAAATATACTCAAAAGGAAGGCCTTGGGTGGTTTTTGGGGAGCCGAGCTCTGTACGATGATATCCACCAGATCACTAGGCGCAATAATTAGTAGTTACCCCAGAGTTGCACTTAGTGTCCTTGTTAACCAAAAAAACCTACTGATGTAGACAGTTATCTTTCCACACGTATTCGAATGAAAGACAATTATGATCCTTTGTGAAATTTTGGGTATACTTATTCATAATCACAAAGATCATCAACTTACGCCGACATTTAATCAAGGTAGGGTCTTTACCAAAATTGACAGCTTAGCACATTTTAAATATTAACGGTATCATTTTTCTCCCGCTCGATTAGTTGCTAGGTCTCCCAAGGTAGCTCATTGATCTCCTCCCAACTACTTAGCCTAGTTTTCTTAAGACCAATAGCAGCCATTAAATCCCCCACCCCATTTCCCTCTTTGTAAGTGTGGGAAATAGTCATGCATTGGAGATTGTTAAGAAGCTCACGAATTTCCAAAATAATGGTGCTGGCATGCCACCCCACATTAGCACTATTTTTGATAGCCTCCACCACCACTTTGGAATCCCCCTCAATTTCTAGCAGTCTAGTGTTCATTTGAATGGAAATTTTAATCCCCCATAAAAGAGCCATGCCCTCAGCTTGATTGATAGTGAAATTATTAAGCGACCCCGCATAAGCTAAGAGGCAAGTGCCATTGTGGTCTCTTAGCACACCTCCCCCACCCTAGGAGAGATTATTAGTCATACCATCAAAATTTAATTTGATCTAGCCTCTGTGCGGGGCAACCCATCAAGTAGCCTTCCTAGCCTTCAACTTGGAGTCGTCAAACTTGGAGAAACCCGTCAGTAGGTTCCAGGTATCAGCCATTTTGATTTCCCATGCAAATGGTGGTGCTGAGGGGAGTTTACACTTAGTTGCATTGTCATTCTCACAAAGGAGCTTGGTTCTGAGATAGAGGCAAGCCTCAAGCGGGGAACTAGACTCCCTAAATATCTTGTTATTCATTTCTTTCCAAATAATCCAGCAGATGTGTGGAGGCAGAATTCACCATAGGAGCTGGAGGAGGGGATGATTGGAGGGACACCTCCAGGTAGTGAATTGGTGGACATCATTACCCAAAGCCCATGAGATTTCCAATTTTCCAATAACATCCTCCCAAATGTTAGCGGTGAAATCACAGTGTATGAATAGGTGACTCACCATTTCCTCCTCCTATTCGCAATGGATGCACCTGATATCCATTGAGAAGCCTCTTTTTATGAGGTTTTCTTGAGTTAAGACTTTACCATGCATAAGGGTCCACCAGAAGAAGTTGATTTTCAATGTGAGTTGAGGAATCCACACCTTCGTCCAATCCTCGACATTATTCTCTTCCTTCAGAAGAAAGTTGTAAGCAGTCTTGATTGAGAAGGTGCCCGCTTGGGTGGGGGCCCAAATGATGGAACCATGGCCACCAATTCCTGGGATTCTGACATTTTTCAAAATTTCCATGAGCTTCTTAGCCAAGTGCTTTAGTTTTGGTCTGTCTCTGACTAAATTAGATATATCTTTCCAATTCCCTCCAGCAATGTAGCTGGAAGTTCTATTGCCAAGGATAGGCCTGAGGTAGTTCATGGGGGGGTTGAATCTGCTACCAAGGTTAGGGTAGTTCAAAATCCAATAGTCATTCCAAAATCTAATGGATCTCCCATCTCGAAGCTGTCAAAAAGAACCTTTAGAGAGAAAGGTTTTACATTTGCAGATGTTCACCAAAAGTTTGGATCCATTGGGGAGGTCATTATCTTGGTACATCTCCCCATAGGGGTGCCCTTGAAGATACTTAGCTTCCATGATCCTACACCAATCCACTTTCCTTTTTATGAGTGTTCAAGACACTTTCATGGTGAGGGCTCTATTCATCAAGCTAATTCTCCTTAGGCCCAAACCACCCAGTCCTTTCGGGAGACAAATTATATCCTAATTGACCAGGGACATCCTCTTTTTCTCTTCAGAACCATCCCACAAAAAATTTCTTTGAATTTTTTCTAACATGTCTGCCATGTTTCTTTTGATCTTGAAGAGAGACACAAAGTAGACCGGGATCCCCTAGAGAGTGGAAGCCACCAACTACAATTTACCAGCATTGCTTAGAATCTTCCCTTTCCATCCAGTAAGTTTCCTTTGGGTTCTTTCCAGGATGGAGTTCCAGAATTCATGGGATACCTCTTTAACCATTTAGAGGAGGCCTAAGTAGGTAGAGGGGATCGAGGCTGACTGAAAAACTAGAATTTGAAGCACTTTGTTTTGTTTCTCAATGGGAGTATTGAAGAAGAACATTCTACTTTTCTGATAGTTAATACACTGTCCAGAAGCCCAGGCATAATTTTCCAAAATTTTCTTCCACTATCTATTTAGAATAAATGAGAGGGGGGTGAATCAGTTATCCACTGTCCCAAATACAAAATGTATATCCAAAAACAATTTAAACAAATTTCTGCAGGTTGGTAACATATAATAGTAAATTGTCTATGCTTTTATTGATTACTAGTCAATAACATATAGTAACTACCAATCAAATCTAATATGAAACATGTAAAGTATGATATCCAACAATCATCACAATCAACACATAACACAAGAGATTTAACGTGGAAACCCTATAAAGGGAAAAACCACCAAGGACCGGCAGCCCAAAAATTGTTCACTCTTCTGAAGTGAGGTCGATGAAGACCCAACCCTGTTAAAGGTTACAAAACACACTGTAAGGTGTGACTGTGTTAGAGGATTTAACACTAACCATTATCATCCAACCAACATTCACTATGGGGTTGACAGGATAACAAATGTACATTCTATGAATGACATTACAAGACTTTCAAGTCTATTTGGTTAAGAGATTTATCTGATTACAATGATTAAACTATAACATCAGTTGATCTGAATATAATACAACTTATCTTACAGATGTTCAGATCTATTCTTAAGCTCATAAAAATCCTCTCATCAATATTTCTATTCAATTCATCAACATTCAGTAACAAACTGTCCCTTGGTAAAAACTCTCTAACGCTCGATAATCTCTACAATTCAGTTCTCCTTAACCAATTTGATCAGGCATGCATGAAGCTTGTTCACGTGATATCTCTGCAGTATCCTTTCCTCCATCATAAGTTTCATAATGAAACCCTAGTCTCTTAAATAGACAAGTAAACCATTTTCTTTTCATTCATTGGATTTTCCCGCTTAATCTCCTTCGTTGGTTTTTCCACTTAAACCTTCCTCAGTTGATGTGTCAATAACATGTTTCAAATATGTCCTTTAGATCTTCCTTGAATTTTCCTAGTCGTTGGTCTCGTAACAAACTTTATCTTTCACTCCAATCACGAGGTACTTTCCAGCTCATCAACTTCTATCAACTAAACAAATCATTTAGTTCTTTTGTTCATTCTCCGGTTAACAAAGAAATGCATCGGTGAACACAAGCTCAGTTTATGTACTATTCTCGGTATACACTACATTGCTCGGTGTATACTGGAATGCTTCATTAACTGACAACACTGCTTTGTAAGAATTTTCTCCCAACTTCATAAAAGATTAATGTAACATAATCAAGTCAAAAATATGAAGTCATAGACCCATCAATAAGTTACCAAAGGTATTCCTTATCCTCATCTATCATATCCATCTTCCTCAATGTAGATATCTTAATTCTTCATCTTTCTCTTCTCTTCTACAAATGTGTTAGATGTTTGCAACTCCATGATAAGTACTGTCAAAACTAGTTGACATCAATGACAACATAAAACTGATTCAATTATCTTACATAGCAATTCAATGCTCAGTGATCTCTAATCACTTGAAGTTCTTCAATCAGGTTCTCAATCAGTTGTAGTTCATCAATCTCTCCCTTTGGCATTGATGGAAACTCAAGCAATATGAAGTATACCATACACATACCAAACATGTATTCTACAACTTTGTAAACAAATTTTGTAGCTCAGTAAGCTCTCCCTTATCTTAATATGTTTAATCACTATGTTATATAACAATATTGCAATGTGTAGACTATCTTCTACAGATATGATCTTTAGCAGCTCTCAGGTTCCTTCTGTGTAACTCTCCCTGTACCTTTTCAGATTGTCTCTCCCTCAGCTAGATGTTCATGTATTCTCCTTGGTTATCATATTTTTTATCTCTCCCTTTGACAATAATGCCAAAGAAACAAATAAACCATACAGCTCTGTAGTAGCCATGTAACTCTCTGTTGTCTAGTGCATTCACTGTATCTCTATATATTGTTATGCAAATCTATTTCAGTTCTTCACAACTAAATCACAACTTTAGATAGAATCCAAAGTGTGAACTATGTTGCATCAACATGAATGATATTCTAATAAGATTAGGCTGATGCAACCTCCAGATCATATTCAAATGTATCTTTTAGTAGAGGCTTTGTAAACATGTCTGCAAGTTTCTCTTTAGATGTAACAAATTCAAGCTTCACTTGATTCTCCTGCACTTGTTCTCTTAGGTAGTGATACTTGATAGATATGTGCTTTGTTTTAGAGTGCATCACTAGACTCTTTGAAATGTTTATGGCACTAGTGTTATCACAGTATATAATCACCAGCTCTGTGATTATCTCATTCATTTTTTCTAACACTTACTTGATACATCCAATATTTGAACAGTTTGTAGTAGCAGCAACATATTCTGCTTCAGCTGTAGACTGGGAAATACAAGACTTCTTCTTACTTGTCCAAGTAACAAGTCTTTCACTGAAGAAAATGCTCCTCTGATTCTGCTTTTTCTATCATCCACATTTCCAGCCCAATCAGTGTCGGTGTATACTTTAAGTTCAAACTTGTCTTCCTTAGGATACCATAATCCATAATCTTCTATCTTCTTTAGGTATCTTAAGATTCTCTTTGTAGCAATCATGTGTGACTCACTAGGATTTGCAGAAAATCTTGCAACAATCCCCACAACATGTGCTATATCTGGTCTACTGTGTACTACATACATTAACTTACCAATCATTGATCGGTACAGTGTCTGGTTCACCTTTGTAGTTTCATCCTCTTTAGTCAATTTTAAGCCTATGACCATTGGTGTTCCAACTGGTTTAGCATCTTCCATGCCAAATTTTTTTAGTACTTCCTTTATATACTTGGATTGTGAGATGAATATCCCATCACTCTGTTGAATCACTTGCAGTCCTAGAAAGAACTTAATCTCTCCAAACATAGAGATTTCAAACTCTTTTCTCATCTCATCAGAAAAGTATTTACATATGTGATCTTGTCCTCCAAAAATAATATCATCCACAAATATCTCAGCAATTAGAATAGTATCATCAGTAGCTCCTTTCATATACAAATTGTTGTTCTCACTAGTTCTAACAAATCCAATACTTAACAAATAAGTATGTAGCCTTTCATACCAAGCTCTCATTGCTTGCTTCAAACCATACAAAGCTTTATGTAATCTACATACCATATCTTTCTTGTCTAGATCAGCAAACCCTTTTGGTTGTTCTATGTAGACTTCTTCTTCAAGTATCCCTTTCAAAAATGCAGACTTAACATCCATTTGATCAACTTTAAATTTCTTATCTGTTGCATAAGCCAGTAACATTCTAACTCCTTCTAGTCTAGCAATAGGTGAAAAGGTCTCACCATAGTCAATTCCTTCCTCCTATGCAAACCCCTTGCAAACTAGTCTGGCTTTATTCCTTGTAAACTCTCCATTTTCATTCATCTTGTTTTTGAAGATCCACTTCGTACCGATAACATTCTTATCCTTAGGTACTAGGTACTAAGGTCCATATTTTTTTTTCTCTATCTGTTCAATCTCTTCATTCATTGCATTAATCCATTCTTCATTCTCGAATGCAACTTTAACATTCTTCGGTTCATATTCACAAACTAAGCATGTACCTTGTCTTGACTTACTTCTCATTTGTATGCCAGCTTGCTTGTCGCCAATAATTTGGTTCTCAAGATGGTGTCTTCTGACAAATCTTGCCAGTATCTGATCTCTTCTTTCTTGTTCATCCTATTCAGGTTCATTTGCCTGCTCCGTAGGTCCTTCCTACTCGTCGGTTTCTCTTTCCTGTTCCTTAGTGTTATTTTCTTGTTGATCAATTGTCACTGTCTGTGGTGTCGGTAGATACTCTAGATGCTCAATGTATGTGAATCTATTGTAGTCTTCTAGTTCCTTTGTGCTTTCTTTTGCATTCTTGTCATCAAACTCATCAATCCTGACATTAGCACTTCCTATCATTTTATTAGTAACTTGATTTAGACACTTATATGCTTTTCTTTTAGTGGAATAACCAAGAAATATCCCTTTGTCACCTTTTGAGTCAAACTTTCCATTTCTTTCATCTTTCAAAATAAAGCATTTACTTCCAAAAATTTTGAAATAACTTACAATGGGTTTGTGTCCAAACCATAGCTCATAGGGTGTTTTTTTAGTGTCCTTCTTCAACTGTACTCAATTCAAAACATAAACAGCTATGCTAACTGCCTCTCTCTAGTATGTTCGTGCAACATTTTTCTCTATCAACAGTTTTCTTGCACAGTCAACTATTGAACTATTCCTCCTTTCAACAATTCCATTCTATTGAGGTGTCCTCGATGTAGAGACATGTCTTTTAATACCATTCTCATTACAAAAGTTAGTAAATTTATCAGAAATAAATTCACCACCTCGGTCAGATCTTAAGCATTTCAATTCTTTACCAGTCTCTTTCTCTACTTTTTCTTTATACCACTTGAACATCTTAAATTCCTCTGAATTTTCTTTCAAGAACATGACAGTCATCAATCTAGTATATTCATCAACAAAAAGAATGAAATATCTATCACCATAATAACTCTAAGTTCTCATAGGACCACACAGGTCAGTGTGAACTAACTCAAGTATTTTCTTTGTCGAATAATCTTTGCTTTTGAAACTAGATTTTGTCATTTTACCTTTCTGACTCTCATGACACATAACATGATCTGGCTTAGATAAGTTAGGCAGACCTCTAACCTTTTTCTTTTTACCAATTTTAATCATATTATCAAAGTTCACATGACATAACCTTTTATGCCATAACCAAGCATCTTCATTTTTCATCATTAAGCAAGAAGACTCATCATTATTAAGATAAAACAAGTTACCTTTCTATTGTGCTCCTGTTCCAACAAGTCTTCCTCCATCATCAAATATTTTTACTTTCTTGCTTCCAAAAGCAACTCGGTGACTTGAATTGTTCAGTTGTGCCACACTTAGAAAATTATAGTTTAGTCCTTCTACCCAATAAGCATTATCACATTGGATTCTATCATTTATTAGCAAGGATCCCTTTCCTCTAACCATGCAAGGTGTATCATTACCTATTTTTACAGATCCTCCATTATATTGCTCAAGATGATTAAATTTTTCTTCATCACTAGTCATGTGATGTGTATAGCCACTAGCTATGACCCATGTATCATTTTTATTAACCTTAGAAATTAGTGTTGTTTGTACATACCTTTCTTCTTCCTTAGAATCATCCTTCATAGAAACAAATACTACCTCTACATCATCATCTGAATCAGAATCAAATTCATTTTCTTCTGCAATGTAACATACCTTTTTGCCTTTGTCATTATTGTCTCAGTTGTCTCTATTGTAGCATCGGTAACTTCTGTTGTCTCTTCTCCCATAGCTTCCTTCACCAGATTGGTCCTTGTTTCTGTCATCTTCCTTTTTGTTCGGACATCTAGTAGGAATATGACCAACCTCTTTGTAGTTAAAACATACTAAAGGTAATTTGCCTCTATATCTACCTTTTCCTTTAGGTAATCTCCTGGCCATAAGAGCTTCAAGCTCATCAATTTCATCATCAGTATTGCTATCACTATCATCCTTATTTCTACTACTAGACTTACCAATCTTCAGAGAAGTCATAAAAGTAGATTCAACAGTCGATACAACACTATTTTCATAGTTGTTTAGTTCAAATGTTGTTAGCTTTCCAATAAGATTATCAAGAGTGAGAGTATTGTTAGGTGCTGACCTATTTTAATGAATTGCAGATATTCTGATGGCATAAATAAGCAATAAGGTCCTTAGAATTTTTCTTACCACAGTGTCTTCATCAATAACCCCATCAGATGCTCTAATAGCATAAACTACCTCCTTTATTTTGTTTGTGTACTGCACAATGTTTCTCCTTCTTTCATCTTCATATCATCGAATCTTCCTCTTAAACTTTCGGCTTTGGCTCTCTTGAAATTTGTATCAACACTATAAACTTGAGCAATTTTATCCCACATATCTTTAGCAGTAGTGCAATCTTTAATATCTTCAAACTTGGCATCTGTCAGAGCAGCAGCAATCTCCATCATAGTAATGTTATGCTCATGTCTATCTCTTAGTTGATCTAGAGTCAAAGGTCTAGTGGGTGGTGCAATATAGCCATTCTCTAATAGTGTGAGGGTAGAATTACCAATTCCAGATATATGCAGTTTCATTCGGCTTTGCCATATTGTAAAGTTATCCTTGTTCAGCTTCGGCACATCCCTCTTATACATTTTGTGATCTTTATGTTGAATTCCTTAAAACTCTGTTCCAAGCAACTAATGCTCTGATACCAATTGTTAGAATAACTGAGAGGGGGGTGAATCAGTTATCCAATATCCCAAATACAAAATGTATATCCAAAAACAATTTAAACAGATTTTTGGAGCTCGGTAACATATAATAGTAAACTATTTGTACTTTTACCGATTACCAATCAATAACATATAGTAACTACCGATCAAAACTAATATGAAACATGTAAAGTATGATATCCAACAATCATCAAAATCAACACATGACAAAAGAGATTTAACGTGGAAACCCTGTAAAGGGAAAATCTACCTACTACTGGCAACCCAAAAATTGTTCACTCTTATGAAGTGAGGTCGGTGAAGACCCAGACCTGTCAAAGGTTACCAAAGACACTGTAAGGTGTGACCTTGTTAGAGGATTTAACACTAACTATTATCATCCAACCAACATTCACTGTGGGGTTGATAGGATAACAAATGTACATTCTATGAATGACATTACAAGACTTTCAAGTTTACTCGGTTAAGAGATTTATCTAATTACAATGGTTAAACTGTAACAGTAGTTGATCTGAATACAATACAACTTATCTTGCATATGTTCAAATCTATTCTTAAGCTCATAAAAATCCTCTTATCAATATTTCTATTCAATTCATCAACATTCAGTAACTTACTGTCCCTCGATAAAAACTCTTTGATGCTCAGTAATCTTTACAGTTCGGTTCTCCTTAACTAGTTTGATCAGGCATGCATGAAGCTTGTTCACACGATATCTCTATAGTATCCTTTTCTCAAACATAAGTTTCATAATGAAACCCTAGTCTCTTAAATAGAAGGGTAAACCATTTTCTTTTCATGCATTGGATTTTTCCACTTAATCTCCTTCGTTGGTTTTTCTTCTTAAACCTTCCTTGATTGATGTGTCAGTAACACATTTCAAATTTTTCCTTTAGATCTTCCTTGAATTTTGCTAGCCGTTGATCTCGTAACAAACTTTATCTTTCACTCCAATCACGAGGTACTTTCCAGCTCATCAACTTTTGTTAGCTAAACAAATCATTTAGCTCTTTTGTTCATTCTCTGATTAACAAAGAAATGCATCGGTGAACACAAGCTTGGTTTATATGATGCTCGTTATACACTACACTGCTCAGTGTATACTGGAATGCTTCATTAATCGACAACACTACTTTCTAACAATTTTCTCCCTACTTCATAAAAGATTAATGTAACATAATCAAGTCAACAATATGAAGTCATAGACTCATCAATAAGTTACCAAAGGTATTCCTTATCCTCATCTATCATATCCATCTTCCTCAATGTAGATATCTCAGTTCTTCATCTTTCTCTTCGCTTCTACAGATGTGTTAGATGTTTGCAACTTCATGATAAGTACTCTCAAAACTAGTTGACATTAATGACAACATAAAATTGATTCAATTATCCTACATAACAAATCAATGTTCGGTGGTCTCTAATCACTTGAAGTTCTTCAATCAAATTCTCAATCAGTTGTAGTTCATCAGTCTGGCTTCAATCACCAAAGAATACCCAAAGAGGAAAGTGTCATCCATGAATTGCTCCAACACAATTTGTTGTAGAGTGGAAGCAGGTTTGACACCTTTTATTCTCCCTGTAGAGGATAGCATAGTCAGAATTCCTAAAGAGGACTTCAGCCACCATAATGAAAAGGTAGGGGGAGAGAGGGTCACCCTACCCGAGTCCCTTTTTAGGTTGAAAGAAATTACTAGGGGTGCCATTGACTAAAACATAGAAGTTGACAGTTTGAGTACATTCTTGGATAATGTGAATAATCTTCTCATTAAACTCCATCCTAGTAAGGATTTTAAGCAAGAATGACCAATTGACTTTATCATAGGCTTTAGAGATATCAAGTTTGAAAGCCATACCTGGAACATTGCTCATGTCCATGGAGTGGATGATTTCATGGGTGGAGATGGCCACATCAAGGATCTACCTTCCTGAAACAAAAACTTTCTATGTAGTGTTGATTATCTTATCCAGATGGGGCTTCACTCTGTTGACCAATATCTTAGTGAGGATCTTGTAGAACGTATTGCAAAGGCCAATGGGCCTAAAGTCCAGCATGGAGGTGGGGTTGTCATTCTTAGGGACCAACACAATATAGGTTTTGTTATGTTTCCTTAAAAGATGCCCCATTCTAAAGAAATCTCTAGTAGCACGGGTAACATCTAGTCCCACAATATCCCAATATTCTTGAAAGAAAGCTAGGGGGAAGCCATCAGGTCCTGGGGCTTTATAAGCACCCATAGAAAAGACCATCTTCTTGACCTCCTCATCGGACACACGTTTCGTGAACTGTTCATTATCACTATGAGAAATAGTACTTTGGATGTGATCCAAAAGTTGATTTTGGGTGTTAACGGGGCACTTTTTTCCATCATTCGAATACAGTCCTTTAAAATAGTTTGTCACAACCTGATTGATTTTGTCCTTCTCAATAACTTCATTCCCCCCTCATCCCTGATTGCATTGATGGTGTTCCTTATTTTGTGGTTTCTGGAAAACCTGTGGAAGAAGGTCATGTTTCTATCCCCTTCCGTGAGCCACTATATTATGGATCGTTTCTTCCAATAGATTTCCTCTTTTTGCAGAGTTTCCTACCATTTGTGTCTATCCATTTCTTCTTCAACCTATATCTGGGGTGGGGGATTTCCTGTGGCCAAATGGGCTTGGAGGGACACTAAGGTTTCAGTAAGCTCCTTTTTCTCTTTATGGAAATCACCAAAGTTATGTTTACTCTAGCCCTTGACCTCTCTTCTTATAATTTCTAGTTTCTGGGAAATACTAAACATGGCAGTGCCTCTAATGTTAGTGGCCCACCAAGATTTCACTTGGTCTCTAAAAGATGGATGAGAGCACCACATAATTTCAAACCTAAAGGGGGTCAGGCCAAACATGCGGGAGTCCCGCCAACAAAGAAGGAGAGGGTTATAATCAGAAGTAGTTTTGGGGAGGGAGGAAAAGGTGGAGGTCAAGTAGAGATCCCATGAAGAGGTGGCAAGCAAATGGTCAAGCCGCACCTAGATGAGATGGGAGCCTTTCCTATTTTTGGTCCAAGTGAAGGGGTTTCCCTTCAGAATAATGTCCCAAAGGCCGGTGTAGGAGATAAAATTTGTTAGGTCCCCCATACTATCAAAGTAGTCCATTAATCCACCACATTTTTCCAAGGGGTAAAGAGGGGTGTTAAAGTCACCAGCCAACAAGTAATTAGTAGAAGTGTCCTAGTCTATCCAAAGGGACAAATCATTCCAAAGGGAAGCCCTAGCAAATCGAGTATTAGGGGAATATATTGAACAGGTGCCACTCAAGCCTTTTTTTCCTAAAAGTTACAGGAAGGAAGTTTAGGGAGGAAGTGAGAAGTTGGCCCATGATAGTATTGGGGTTCTAGAGCATAGCAATGCCCTCGAAAGCCCTAGAAGCTTTAGAATAGAGAAACTCAGCCCCCAGCCAGAGATTGGAAGCCAGGGTGGCAAAATTATTAAAAGACATCTTAACTTCTTGGATGAGTAGAATTTATAGCTTATGGTCAAAAATGTAATGTTTAACAACACTTTGTTTGAGGGAGCTGTTTAAACCCCTAACATTCCAAGAAAGACAAATCATTTTTTATTTGTAAAGCTTATTTCTAGGGTTTGTTGCCTACCTGCTACAACATCCCTTGTAGTCCCTCTTGATCTCCTAGCATGATCTAATGGCCTTCCTTTGGGTGTCTTCACCCCCACATCAACCTTCTTGGGCTTGGTTTTCTTTTTTTGTGTTTTCCATTCCCCGTCATCTTCCTCCACACAGTAATCTGCACCCAAAGAGTTAGGAGAGGAAGGGTAGTTCTTTTTCTCCAGCTATGGGGGAGGTTTTGTATCAGATTTAGGGGATTTTAGCTTGAGGGAAACCACAATGGTAGGTTAGTCCAACACAGTATGGCTAATCTCACTCATCTCTTGGGAGGCCATCGGGGGGTTCTCCAATGGGTCCACCAATGGAAGGGGTTTCGGCTCCCCCATTGGTAGAGGATTTGGCGGTTTGAGTTTAGGGTGTACCACTCTTTCTCTAAAGGGGAGACTATCTCACCTTCTTCCATCTCCTATTTTTGCCGTTCTAGCTTTTCCAGTGCTTTAGCCACTGGGGGTGGGCTGGTCTTCTCCTTCTCCTCTCCTTTTGTCAAGGGTGGACCCTCAGCGGTTCCCTTATCCTTATTCCTTTTTTGGTTCCCATCTGGGAGGCCTTGCAAGTATCACTAGAATGACCTCTAGTATCACATTTCTAGCAAAAGACAGTGACATTTTCATACACCCGCTTGAGTCCATCTACCCAGTTTGGATTTCAAAATAACAAAGTTGGGGAGGGTTTTGTTCAGAGTGACATTCAAACAGAACCTAGCGAACAATAGCTTGGATTAAGAGTGGGTTACCTGGTCTACTTTGATAAACATGCCAAAGGAGTCTCCTATCCATCTGAACACTTTCTCATCCCAATATTCTAGTGGAAGACTAGGGAGCCGAACCCAAATAGGGGCCATTCTGGTCAGCTCAGTCACCGAGTTGAACCCGGGTTTCAATTTTTCCAGGGCTAGGAAGTGTTTTCCATAGACCCACGACTCTGACAGTACAAAAGCCAGGTCCTCCAAAGTAGTGAACTTGAATAGGAACAGCCCACTCAGCATAGCAGAGACAAGGACAGATCCTTTAATCTTCCATTGGGTAGACACCCATTTTCTAACTATTTCAATGGTAGGTCAAAAGTTGAAGAATTGACCTACCAGGGCCAACTAAAAATTCACCATAGTCCTATTCATCACAGAATCCGGGAGTGAAAGTTTGGTGCCTTCCTCAGTCTAAATGAAATCCACCAAGAGAGCATCCAAAGATTTATGGGCTTCACCAACAAGAGCACCTTTCCAGCTAGATTTTGGGGGGGATGAAGGAGCATCGGCAGAAGAGGATGTCATTTGGATTCCCTCTGTTGACTCTTTCAATGAGTCAGTTACAGAGGTAATCACGGGACCAGCATGGGGTCCAAGAGGGGAGCCTGCCACGGGGGAAGATTCCCCTAGGGGATGCGCACATGGGAGCCTGCAGTTTGAAAATAGAGCTTGGGTGGAAAGTTGTAGAGCGGGAATATAGGTGATATTCTATCTATTGATAAGTTCAAATTATGTTAAGGTTAGGGTTCAACTTGGTTTAATGTATAATTAAATTTAGAGTTAAGTTTAGGTTTCAATCTAGTTTAATGTTTAATTTAATTTTCAAGGTCAGTTATTTTTATTTCTTCAATAGGTTTCTCCATGACCGAAAGATTTAGGTCTAATTTGATTTAGGGTTTGGGCTCAATCTGGGAGTATAATTTAGATTAGAATTAGGGTTGCAAGTCCACTTGGTCTAGTGTTATAGTTACAATTGGTTTAGTGGTAAAGTTAGGGTTCAATTTTATATTTGATTTAAGGTTCATAGTGGTTTTGTTCATGCAAAGATATAAGATATATATTTCTCTCTTTTGCGCTAATCATATTGGTTGACTTTCAAAGACCTCATAAAATATTATCAATAATAGACAATAAGAATTTTTTACAAAAAATATCAAAATAATAATTTTGTTAATTAAAAATAAATATTTAAAAATAATAATAAAATTATTATAATAAATATAAAAAATACTTTTCACGTAAACTTAATTTATTTATATCATGAAATTAAAAAATATAGAAACATCTTACTTTTTTTTAATATTTTTCTAATTTAATCTTCCAAGAAATCTTTCTTAGAAACACAAAGTAAAAGAAATGGAAACAATTATTTACATCAAATTTGAAATGGAGACAAATTTAAATTTGGAATACATTTAATCTAAAAAATATTCAAGATTTTAATAAAATATTACTGTAGAAAGCTTCAAGATTTGAAGGTGATTGTGAACATGACCTAACTTTTCTTTTAATATAAAAGATTAAAAATATTTTTCTTTTAATATTGAAAAATAATATGCAATAATATATTATTACTTTAGTATACACATTTTAAAATATATCAATTTCAATATCTAAATAATTTATTTAACTGAATTGACTTGATCTTGTTTATATAGTTTTCAATAAATTAATTAAAGACTTTAAAAACAAATATTTTTCCTCTTCAGTATTGAAAGGCATACAAAAAAATCTAAAGGACAACCTACACAAATACTTTTAAATACAAATAAAATAATTTTCGGAGTACATAAAATAGTTTTAAATAAAAAGAAATTAAACACAAATGAATATGTTTAATACATATAAATTATAAATGCATTTAAATATATCCCAAGTTGGCCAGTTGTGTCTGCCCAATGCAACCTTCCCAATATTTATATAATAATAACACGTCGAGAATATCACATCACATAGAATATAATTACAGTTTGTGAAGATCTAATAATAACTAAAATTGAAGATATGGGCAGTGCTGAGATTTTCTTTCCTGCAATTTCTGTAGGAAAAGGGAAAACAATAGTTTTAGACATGGCGCAAACTCTTCTAACTATATGACTCATTGTCATCAAAGATCGTGTGCTTTCTCTAATATAGTAAGATTACCTGATCAACATGTATAACTCCTCATTTGCATAAGAGACCCAATATTGACAGCCTACTTGAGGAATTGGAAAAAAATAATCATGAAATTATAGTTTTCACTTCAATTGAAAAATAATATGCATACATTCCCTTAGATAAACTGGATGTTAACAACGTCATAGATCATTTTCTTTACAGATAAGATTCATGCACCCAAGTGAAAGGAGGCTTAGTAAAAGATCTCTCTGAGCTTGGGAGGCATTTAAAGAATGTTATTATAGTTGATGATAATCCCGTAAGCTATAAATTGCAGCCAGAAATACATAAGAGAGGCTCTAAATAGTCCATGCCCTAAAATTTTTACTGAAAACCCCAACCAATATAGCTAATACTAAACTAAAATAGGAGCCCAAACTAGCACAATGGCATGCACATGCATGACCATGACAATAGAAGAATCAGGGATATATATAGCTTCAGTAAAGATTTCCCTGGATTTGCTTTGTACAAATGTTGCATATGATGAATATCTCTTCTTTCAAATTCACCAAGGATACTCTAGTGTATTACTCTAGTGTATTACTCTGCACGAATATTTACTCCTATAAACAATGGGAATAATTTGCACAAATTCCTAAATATCAGCACCCAACCATGTAACAGAGGTGGTAAAAAATAGGGAAAAATTGTTAAAAGAATAGAAAATAAAGCTTCCACCATAGATGGCGCAAAGGGCAGCGCATAGATCACATATAACAGATGTTAAAAACAATGAAATTAAATAGAGATAAATCAAAATCCCTCCCCACCCAACCACTTCTATTACTAAAACAAAACAAAGGCTGCAAAGAACATCTGAAGATTAAATCGTAAAGACAATTATGATATAACTAAACTTCAAGCATACCTCAGATTGCAAAGAATCAAAGAAGAAATTGGTTTGGGAACACAAAAACTCTGTCGCGGGCCCTTTGGAAGTTACAAATATTTGATTGCCAATATATACTTTATATATATGGTCTCTTGGCTTTGCCTGAAGAGAAGAAAGCAGCCGCTGCAATTTCTTGGTGATATTCCTATTTTATAAGTGTGAATGCACGACTCTTCCTCTCCAATTTCATCGCCATTTCACTTCAATGTTTTAAATTATGTGACTGATAGGTAATGACCCTTCGTATTCGTATTCCATTGTAGGATTGATTTATGAAACCTTTCGTGGCCACATAACGCATAGGAGGCTCTCTAAAATAGTTCAGTCATCTGTGTCCACATAACGTATGCATTTGATATTCCCTCTTTCTTTCTTTTTTTTCCTTTGTAACTGAATTGACAACTCATCAGGCATGAGAATGGATGTCATTTTTCTCCAAAAATCTCAAATGTTTACATTGATGAACAATGCCACTGTAGGAAGCCTCTCAGCTTAATAAGGCCTTTGGACATAATAATAATAATAATAATAATAATAATAATAATTGTATTAACCAACAGTTTTGTCAACTAATAAGATAAATGGTCATTATAGGGGCCAAGAATATGATGTACTTGTCAAGGCAGTGATCTATGAATCCCTGAATCAATTCTTCCTCCAGAGAAGATTGTAAAAAGCGTAATTTTTAATTATTTTAATATTGAGCAACAAGTGGAATTTTAGCTAAGCTTCCAAGCTGAAGGAAACAATTCTATTCTCTCAAGGGGAAATGCACCATTGGACATGGGTTTCAATGATGGGCTAGATTGACATATATACTATGGTGAACATATTTTATTTTAAATATTTTGTTGCAGAATTATAGTTTTCAAATAGATGGAAAAAATTAAACAAGAATAAAAGATTTTCTGAGGTAACAAACAAAAGTGTCAATAAAATGTGTAATCCTTTAGGAATAATTAGAATTGGAAGTTACTCATAAATGACAACTTCCAATATTTAAAATGGTGAGAACAATATATAGCATGCAGTTTCCTGTTGATAAGAGATAAGAAAAACCAACTAAGAAGTGTTTGTACAATGACAAATTATACAAATCTCCTTAATTATATGAAATGCAGCTTTCCAAGTTTACTATTGTTATTGTCAATTATTTTTGTTAAACCAACCGAATCATTAATCTTCAAGTATAGCACAAAAAGATAATGTTTGAAGTGGGAAACAATAATAGTAAATACATGTGTCTTCTACCATCCTTTATTTTGAGATATAAAAACTAAAAATAACAATGAAACAATAAAAAGAAAAATTTTATTGCTATAAAATCTTGACTATACATAAACCATTATCTAAACAAGGTGATAATAAACAATTGTAGAATGTCCTTATAAGAAAATCATTCCACCAAAATGTTCCTTTTACAAGAACATCAAATCCCAATTAATCAACCCATATGCACATCAAAAAAGAGAATGGTGAATGTAAACATATTAGGAAAACAATCCATACATTATTTTCAATAAAAATGCCTTTTAAATTGAATGGAGAAGTTTATTTTTAATTACTAGTAATGTCATTTTCTATTTAAAATTGTTAAATTTGGTGATCAGTATTTAAGTTCTTCTTTGGCTTACGTTGTAATTATGAAAGTAGAGAAGAAATCTAAAAAGCGTGTCTTAAAGTAAATCCTTAACTCTATCATTTCTCAATTACAATTATAATTATGAAAAAATCACATTAATATGGAGACCACAAACAATAAGGCCTTTATTCTAGTTTAGATTGCATTAAAATATGGTAGGAAAGTTATGATAAATGATCTACCATTATTTGTTAACAAGTGAGTATCTCCAAAAATTGTGCCTCAATTATCATGGAATTGATAAAAATGACATTAATTGGATGGTTCAATTGAATGTTTAAAACACTAAATTTACACATTTAGATCTTTTACATTTGAACACTCAAATAAAATTTTTTTAATTAAAAGTACATTTTCATTCTAAATTCAATATTGTATAATTTAGAGGTAGGACATACGAAGTACATATATCTTCTTTAAATCAAAAAATGTAAAGGGATAAGATGATAGCCCTAATTAGTATTTGAAGAATTTTCATTGAATAGTGGTCCACAATCTTATATTTAGCTTTGATGATATTAAGGATTAAAAAAAAGGTAAAAAACATTCAAATTCATTACTCAATCCAAATTAAATTTTAGATACTCACCAGGGAAACTAGTTTAGAAATGCAATCTCTTACATTTTACGACAATCAGTATTCTCTCTTTTAAAAATAAGAAAGCTTCTTGGGAAATATTATGACAAGAGGTTGACCATTATTGAGTGTTTTATTCCCCACAAAATAAATGAAGAAGAAAAACTAACCCTATGTTGTAAGGAAGATTCTCTCCATTCTAACAAATAAATAATTTATTGTCATGCCTTCCCATTGGATTATAAAGGAGGTAAAAAAATTATTTGGAAGAATATGGTAAGAAGTCCATCTAATCCTATCATTTAACAAGTTATTATTTTTCTTTTAGAAAATTAAAATAATTGTCTGTCATCTTAAATTTTTCCATGTTTTTCACTTCTAAAAAATATAATTATCTTTTTAGTAGTTAAATGAATCATGTACCCCTTATATATTCTTGTAGTAGTCACAAGTTACACAAAGCCTCACTTTAGACCAAGAAAAGAATATTTCATAAATATACTATGATTTTGTTTTTGATTAAGTAAAACAGGTTTTGAAGGGGTCCTGAAACCCTGTACATTTTGGTCAAATAAGATTTTCAATACAACACTCTAAAATAATGCAGATCAAGACCACAGCAAGGGTTTTGCTACAAGCTCCCACAACCTGGATAAAGAATGGTACCAGAAGAAAGATACTGGGACCCATACTAGAAAAAACTACTACTTGAAAGATAATAATATACTATGATTTTGTTAGAAACCCTTATTTCTAATGAAATTGGACTATCCTTAGTTTTTGAGTCTGATTTTCTATGATCTAAGTACTAAATGGAGATTTATACACAATGCACTAGCATCCTATAAAATTTGAGATTCAATTGATCGTTGGACTATTATAATTCTTGAAAGTTACTAGAGTAGTGCTCTTATTAACTCTAGGCTTAACTTTGTAGGCAAATAGAAACTCCTTTCTTGGCTAAAAATACTCAATTTTTAAAAAGAGATCAAGAACTCAATCACTCTCTCACTCAAATTGAATGACAAAAACTCTTGAATATTTAGACATAGCTCCCACTAATTTTCTTTTCAAAATCTCTTATTTATCTATTCCCATCACACAAATGGTGAAGAACAACCCCAAGAATCCAAAGGATTATTTATAAAGAAGCTTTTTGTGTTGATTGGATTGTCTCTCCTTCACTATGATGACTAAATACTATTCTATTATATATTTTCATATAATTATCTTTTTGTCAATTTATTACATCATTATCTTTTTTATGCTCATTATATCCATATTGGTTGTCCATGGAGGTGGAAACACTTAAATGGGGTTTTGACTTAGGCAAGAACCTAAATAGCCATCCCAACCCCTCTCTCTATTTTTATGTGTAGGTTTTTTTGGAAGTTCTTCATGGAATTTTAGTTGTTCAATTTGGTGATCAATCTTCAAGTTATTCTTTAGATTCCCTTGTCACTATGAAAAATAGAGAGATAATCTTAAGAATATGTCATCAAAGTAGTTCCTTAAAAATATTATTCTTGATTATAATTATGATTATAAAAAAACTATTATTCTTGATTATAAAACAAAACTATGTACACCTAGTTTCACATGAATGCAATAAATTAATAGGCCTAACAATATTGACTATTACATTAATACGAAGGCCACATCTAATAAGGTCTTTTTCTAGTTTAGATTACATTCAAATATAAAAGGAAAGCTATTGAAAATCACCTTCCATTAATTTTTTTTAAATGAACATCATAGTGTGCCTCAATTTCCATAGTTGAAAAATAACTACATAAAATCTTAAATTTAATAATAGATTTAGAGGAAGAAAGGAAAGATGTGGATAAATATTATTTAAATTCATGTCATTTCTAGTCTTTGAATAAGTTTCATTAAATATAGGTACACATTTTTATATGTATCTTTAATCACACCAATAATTGAACAAAAGTAATAAAATATTCCAAATTACGCTAATTACAAATTAACTTTTAGATATATGTGAGGACAACCAATTCAATGGCATAGAATCCTAAATGTTAACACAATTACACACATCTCTTTTTAAAAATATCAAATTTCTTTAGAAATCTTCTTACAAGAGGATGACCATAATATTGAGTGTTTTACTTCCATAACATAGATATGGAAGAAAAACTAAACCCGTATTATAAAGAGGATTTTTGCCATTCCAATAAATTAGAAATGAATTGTTGTGTCTTCCTGTTGTATTATAAAGAAGTTTCTTGACTTTAATTTTAGAAAATATGGCAATAAGAATCTAATCTGTTCATTTCAAAAGCTATTATAGTCCATGCTTCTTCACCTCTAACAACTCTAATTATCCACATATTAAATGTAACATAGCCTTGTATATTTCATTATATAATTTTTATTAAAAAAATATTTATTGGCAATAGGTTGAAGCCGAAAGAGAGATTAAGATCATATTATTATTGATCATGCTTGTGACTTATACAATCCCTTCTTCATTAATCGTGTTATCTTGCATTTTCCTAGCAAATAGTAAAGGAATCAAACTATATATATCTACTAATATCAACCTATTTCCATATTTCTAGCCATTAAATAGATTGTTTCACAAATTTCAAAATCACTTCCCTAAAATGTTATGAAGACACATTTAACTTAATACAAATTTACAATTCCTAAATTTCCATAATCTTTTTCAAATTTCATATTTTGATCCGTTATGAATTCTAAGAATCGTACTCAGTTCTTTTCTAATTTTCCATTTTAGTTACCTAATCCATTCTAAATTCATTATATAATTTTGAACCTACTTTTATAACTCGATTTAATGTGAAAATCTAAATATGCAAATTGAAAATTAGCATTGCTATCCCATGTAGCCCAAAGAAATTAACCAATATATTTAATTGAATCCTCGTAACCTTTTCTATAAATCATAGAATAATGAGTACTATACATGAGCAGTGAAAAAATATTCTATTGGGAACTTTGAGTTTCCCCACCAAAGAAAGATACCACCCAGATTAGCAACTTCGAAATCTTCACAAATCATTCTTTCTTCATTAAATTAAATGCCCTATCTTTTACATTTATTTTACTAAACTGGTATTTAAGTGCATCATCCAAATTAACCAGCAATTATCATGTAACATTCTAGTTCAATTTGGACTAACGTTCATTCACCTCAATGGATTGGTCAAATATTAGGAAGAATCTACTCCTGAAGTGATTATAAAGAAATCTCCTAAAGACTTTGAGGGTTGATCTCCTAAACATGTCCCATGAGACACAAAGTAGATGAGAATTCAGCAAATGGTGCAGGCGTTGGGATTATCATTGACGTAAGTGTAACCATGATAAGACCTCTCGAAATAAGTGTCCTTATTCTCCCCCTCAAATCTGCCCTCCTTGCTACCTTCTACGCTCAGCAACTCTGCAAAGCTAAAACCAGATTTCCTCAGATTACAGTCATCCTATTTTCTCTGGTACTCTAACTTTGATATTTCTTTGTGGCAGAAATCTTTCAACTGGCTATGGAAGAGTCTGGTTGCTCCTAAGATTAAATGTTTTAAATGGTTTTTGATGATGGACAGGCTTCTTTTTAGAAGGGACTTTTTTTCTCTTGATCTTTGTAATATGTGTAGAATGTCTGATACTTGCAGACATATCTTATTTGATTGTTATATTGCTAAAGAAATATGATTAATGTTTGGTGTTCTTATCCCTAATCATATCAATATCATGAAAATTATTACTGGTTATAGTCATGGGTTTAAGAAAGATGCTAATTTGTTTTGGTTTATTCTATTTTCTAATATTCTTTGATATATTTGGAAAATCGGAAATGAAGATAGATTTCAGAGTAACTCTAGAACTCTTACTGAGTCTTTTCGTAGACTCGCCTATTCTAAAATTGCTATGCAGATTTCCATTACTTTGAATATTGAAAGGAACAAGCTCCTTTGGTTTATTTGTGAGATGAAAGATGACTATGAATAGAAAAGAAACATGAAGAACCCTACTGCTGCTGCTTTCGAAGAAGCCCTAACCAAGCTGACTAACCAGATCAAAGAGAACAGAGCCACAGAATCCATGTCCACAGCCACAGAATCCACCAGATCATCAGATTATGTAGGAAAAATACATATCTAAGCTTAGTGTTTAAAGGCGAGAAAAAGCAGGCATCATACTGTCTAACTTTGCAACCACATATCTCGTTCTCACTTATAACTTGGACAGTTACCTTCATAGATAGCTTATCTATCTACACTTACCTTCATTTCGATATCTTTTCTTCACAGAAATCGGCGACGACAATCTTCTTAATTATTTGGGATCCGAACAATGAAACCCAAACAATTCGGAGTACAAGTATTTTGGTGTTTGGGAGATGTTTGGTGTTCTGGAATTCTTCGCGGAATTCTTGGTGTTTGGGAGATGTTAAACAAGTATTTTATTGTTTTGTTCGGCCTTCATTCTCACCATCTTCTCTGTGAAGTGGGCGAGACCATTCATTTTCTCTGCTTCGTCGTCTTATAACTTGACTTGAAATTGGTTATAAGCTTGACCTATTCTTCCAAAAATCTGGTACCTTTCTATGATAAGGCTACACGCGCAACGTAAGCTTTTGTCGACTAGCAATAGAAATTGTTGTTGATTTTGGGAGCACGTGGAACTTTTCCTAGTTCAAGAATTACGATTCTATTCTCTAGGGGGATGTAGACAAGCGTTTGAGAGACGGGTTGGGTTGACTGGTACAAAATGTATTTTAACTATTCTAATGTAGAATAAACAGTTCTTCGAAAAATCAAATCAGAATTAAACATTTTGTAATCAGTTATTGAGTAATAATCAAAATTGTAAATGAAATTATATCTAAATTGCGTAACCTTCTACTTCAACAATTTTAAATGGAAGTTACAAAAGATGAGTCTTAATAGTTAAAATGGGGAGAATAATGTATTTCAATTATTTTATCATTAGAATAAATCGGTCTCAAAGAGATTGGGAAAAACCAAACAAGAATAAAAGATCTTGTAATCAATTGTGGCTTTTGGCCAGAACTTTGTAATCAATTGTTTCATATAGTGAGTAAGATTCTCACAGTGGTTTTTAAATCACTTTTGATTTTCTGTGTAAATTTGGTGCTCATGTGTATGTTCTTTTATTACATGTGTTTTGTTCATAATTAGTTCGATCAATAATTAGTAATTGAGAACTGTGATAGAGTTGTTAAATATTTGTTTATGCTAATTCACCCACCCACCTATCATGTTAAACCTTCCATTAAGATAGAAATATTGAATTAGCACTTTGAGAAGCCCGACCAAAATCTTCTTAATGGAATTCAAAGCATACCCGCTCTTCTATTTCCTGACAAGTTTTCCCCCTTCATTGTCCTTCACAAAATTATCCACGATTGTATCCAAATCCTTTTAGCTTTTGAAAAATTTCCTCTCCTCATAGGGAGATTAGACACCTTGGTAACTATATCCTATGTCACTTCTTGTTTCCACCTTCGTATCATAACATAACCATTTTTTTAGTTCTCTACAAAACTTTTAGTGATCTTTGGGTAAAACCCATGCAATCTCTCAAGGAAAGGAGTGACACTGGACCTCTCTTTAGAATCGTCCATACAATAGAACCATTCTTCCTCACCTCCTCACAATTCAAGGGCTCCAATCTATTTTTGTCACCACCCATTTCTTGCAAATAGAAAATAACTTACCATCTATTTACACCACCCACCACTAGAATGAAGATCAACATGGAAAGAAAACCCATAAAGCATGTGCATTTAATACCATAAGCATCTTGTACTTAATGTAAATAATCATGGCAATTATCAATTTGAAGTTCTCATGTGTAGCTTGTCAAAGGCTATCATTTCTAATACATTATTTGAGAGTTGATCTTTTTTATGCTAACTCACCATATTATCGCTCCTCACCCCTATATTTGCAAAGTAGTAAAAAAAAAATCCGTTCACAATACACATGGGATATTTTATATTTTTGGAAGGAGTGAATGATATCTTTAGAATCATTGATCTGCCTTTTAATGGACCATGAGGAGACTTGAACACCCTTTAGACATTGGATTATACTTTTATAATCCCCCTTAAGCCAAACATGAGTATATTTTAACTGTTTAGCCAAACTAAGAGCATGGTAGGAAACCATAGCTTCAATGAGGTGATTGGTTATACTTCCCAAGGGGAGCACCACTATTGACAAAAACATGCCATATTCATTTTTCAACACTTCCCACACCCATCCATCCTAGGATTCCCTTTAGTTGCCCCATCAAAGTTAACCTTAATCTAACAGAAAAGAGGGAAATCCCGAACAATGTTGTCTCTAGGAGATTTAGAAGCCTTGATAGGGATAGAGAAATCAGCACCAAAATTTTAATTACAAGCAATCATAAACTCACTAACAGAAGCAACAACCTTTCTAGGATGAGGTTTACAAAAGGAAATAATAGATTGAAAGCTTTCAAGGATATCTCTACTTACTTTAGAAAAGGCCAACAAGGAATGTAAGGTTGAATCTTGAAACACCCTATTTTTTCTCTCTTTCCAAATGCCCCAAGAAAGATGAGGAAGGGTGAGAGACCAAAGAAAGGACAAAGTAGAATCATAAGAGGGGGACACCCACTAGGACAAAAATTGTTGAGTAGAAGAATGGAACCCCAACCCAAACCCCACCTCTCCAAGACAACACTTTGTACCTCCCTAAAAAAAGAGCAATGCAAAAGAAAATGAGAAATAGTTTTAGTGTTTTCAAAATGCAAGAAACATCTATTAGCAATAGGGAATCCCCTATTACATAGGTTGTCCAAAGTGAGCAATTTATTTGATTGGAGGATTAAAAATAAAATACTAATTTTGGGAGTAATCTTTGAGTTCCAAATAGTCACCCAAAATGGAGGAGTGGAAGAGAGATGAGAATAGCTGAAATAATAGAAGAGACTATACTATGTAAGAACCAAAAGAAGAGGGGCCCCACACTTGATAGTTATATCCCACAAAGGAAGAGAGTTTGATTGAATTAATATTGGACTGAAGAGGGACCAGGGCCCTATTGACCAAGTTTAAGGGCTTCCAAGTTCCATTTTGAATGTAATCAACAAACAAAAGATCCAACTTTATGTATACATTCATCTTTAAAGTGCCCAAAGGTTGGAGAGCCTAAGAGAGGCATGTGTCCAATGTAGAAATCATCTCAAAATAAAAATTTCCTTCGAGATCGAATCAACCATCCTAGACATTTTTCAATGATAAACTAAGAATGAAGAAGATGACTTCACACAATAGAGTTTGTAAGGAGAACTTTCAACTCATAGTTTATCATGAAGATCATGATAAACTAAGAATTCGAAGTTACACTAATTTAATATTGAGAGTAAGTTCCAAGGGTCATTTTGGATAGCTATCCATTAGGAAGGACCATTTTAAATAATAAAAGAATAAGTATTATGATGTGTTAATTTAAATCTTAAGACTGACTAATAGAAATCTAAAATATATGTGATATTAGTATTGTTTAAAATAATTTTATTAGAAAACTATCATCAACATATGGTGACTAATAAAAATTAAATTGTAAGGAACCAAGATTCATTTTATGAGTTTAATCCGATTGGCCTACATAGAAGATAGTCCAAGGCATCTATCATAATAAAATATAAGAATGGCACAAAAAAACTTCCCTATCTAATGGTTTATTATATAATGAATGGATCTGGATCCATCATTAAATTTTTAATTAGATTGGATAATGAGTACCATGAAACAACTTTTTAATATATTCTCAAATTTTACGTCTAAAATTTAACCATTGTAGCATATTAACAACAAATATTCATTTTATTCTTCTATATGCCTTATTGACACTCAAGTTTGATTAGTGTATTATTTTACCCATGCATAATTTGTCCATTCCACCAAGAAAACTAGATTGTTGAGCTCTTACAATACATTACCCAATGGACTTGATAATAGTAAGAAAAATATATTACAATGGTTTTATGGATATGCCAGAAAGATGTAGTACCACAAATTTTGCACACCATTTTTTGGTAACTTAACTCAACTCTCATTATTCAAATAGTGTGACTCTCAATAGTCAAGAATTGGAATTTACACCACTTGACTCTCAATAGTCAAATTGAGTAACTCTCAATAGTCAAATCTTGTAACTTCCAATTCAAGAACATGATATACTAAGAATTAGAATTTATACCACAAGAACAAAGAATCTTCATTGTAGTGTGGGTTTAGTTTTTCTTTTTCTTCTATTTTATGCAATGGAAAGATTCAATATTAAGAATATTTCTAAATAAAATTTAATAGTTTTAAAAGAGAAGTTTTTATTTGGGGTGATATTCAATATTTTATTTTACTTTTTATTGAGTGATAATTTTGAGTTGTTTCTTAGTTTTGTGTGATTCTTGATGTCATTAAAGATATATAAAAATGTATACCTCTATTTAATGAAACTTCTTAAAACTTCTTAAAAGACTAGATATGACTATCAATTGAAGAAGATTTATGTACATCTTCCATGTCTTCCTCTAAATTGATTATTGAATTTAAAATAGAAACATCAATTTAGTGAAATATTTTTGGTTTAAATTGAGTCCTCAAGTTTAAGATATTTAAAGTTGAAATTGATGCTTTAAATCATGTTTTGAAAAATAGTACACTACAAGTTCACTACCAGAAATAAGTTGAAATGTATTATTATTTATGCAAAATAACTATTATATTTCTCAATTCTTTAAAAGTTGAGGCACTTTATTTAGAGACATGTTCATTTGTTAAAAAGTAATAATAGGTGATTTGCAATAACTTTCCTACCATATTTGAATGTAATATAAACTAGAAAAGGATCTTATTAGATATGGGCTTCATATTAATGTAATAGTTAATATTGTTAGACATGTCAATTTATTGCATTTTTTGAAACATTTTTCTAATCATAATTATAATAAATAAATGATACTTTTAAGGATTTATTTTAATTACATGTTTTTTAGATTGCCTCTCTATTTTTATTATTACAAAAGAATCCAAAGATGAATTTGAAGATTGAGCACCAAATTCAACAACCCGAATGTCACAAAGAGCTTTCAAAAAACTTACACACATAAAATTAAAGAGAGAGGGGTTGAGTGGTAGTTCTTGCCTATGTCAAACCATCACTTAAGTTTTTCCACCTCCATGGACTCCTAATATGGATAAAATGATCATAAGAAAGACAATAATGCAATAAATTGGTAAAAATATCATTCTATGAATGGATATAATAGAACAATACTAAGTTCTCACAACGAAGGAGAGACAATCCAATCCAACACAAAAAGCTTCTAAACTGCCACTATGCTTTGGAGATGATCCTTTAGATTCTTGGGCTTGTTCTTCACCAATTCTATGAGGGGCACATATGGATAATATATTTAGAAAATAAAGAATTATAAGGATCTATGCCTAAATCTTCAAGATTTTATTTTCATTCAATGTGATTGAGAGAGTGATTCAAGTCTTTCCCTCTTTTGAAAAATTTGAGTATCTATATAGCCAAGAAAGGATGAGCTCTATTTGGTTGCAAAATTCAACCTGGATAATAGAATCATTAATCTAACAACTTTTAAGAAATGTAAAAGTCTAATTATCAATTGAATCTCATATTTTTACAAGATGCTAGTGTTTTGTGTAGACATTTTCATGTAGCACTTATGTTGTAGAAAATTGGATGGAAACTTAGTCCAATTTCACCAAAAATAGGGATTTGTAAAAATTAATATTATATTTATGAAATATTCGCCAATTAATCTAAAGTGAGGTTTTGTGTAACTTGTGAAATTAGAAGGGTATGCTATTTATGACATTGCAAGAATATAAGGGCTATGATACATTTAACTACTAAATGGATAGTTAGAGTTGTTAGAGGTGAAGAAGCATGGAAACTTTAAAGATTGGACATAATTATTTTAATTTTTCTAAAAGAAAAATAGTAGCTTGTGAAATATTGGGATGAGAACCTTCTTGCCATGTTTTTCCAAATTAAAGCTTCACCTCCTTTATAATCTAATTAGAAGACATGATTATGAATTTTCCATTTATTAGAATGGAGATCCTCCTTATTATAAAATAGTTTTAGTTTTTATTCTTCATCTATGTTGTGTAATAAAAAGACTCAATATTATGGTCAACCTCTTGTCATAATATTCCCAAGCAACTTTGTAATTGCTAAAAGATCAACTTTGTTGTTATTAAAAGATGGAATAGTAATAGCGGTGATATTCAAAAAATTATGTTGTCAAACAAGTTTTCCTAGTAGGTAACCCAGATTTTACTTTGGATTGAGTAATATGTTTGAATAGTTGCTCAATTTTTTACAATCCTTAGTGTCATCAAAGCTAAATATAAAAATGTGAACCCCAAGTTAATTAGAATTCTTCAAAGACTAACTATAGATCTATTGTCTTTTTTTTTCCTTATTAAGCTAAGGCTAGAATTAATAGATGAGAATGATATAGATTTGAGATTACCTAAAACTATCATACGATAAATCTTAAATTATCTTGTATTTTAACACAAACCATATGTAGATCTAAATTCTACTCTTTCAATAATCAATTAAAATAACGAAGTAAAATGTTAGCACATTTAATCTAGGCTAGCTTATTTATCATAATATCTACTTTCTTGTTAAAACAACTCTTTAGTAGAAGCATCTAGTAGGTTTATCATAAAAATTCATGTAACCTCTGTCTCTAGTTTTAATTAAAATAAAGTTATTATTTTCATATTTAAATCTCTAACTCTGAGTCCACTGATTTGTAACTGAGAAAAAATTATTTTATACCAAATTAGAAAAGACAGGGACCTATCCTCTATCATCCATTGGAACAGTTTGTCCACTATCCTAGATTACAAATACCTTATAAGAAAACCCTAGTTTTCACATAGATACTGCAACATTTATCAAAAACTCCTACAAACCCATTTCCATCCTACCATTCTATTAATATCAGTAATCTTTAAAATGTTGTTGCAAATTCCATACTATAATATAAGAGATAGAGTAAAAATAACATGAATATATCTACTTATAACATAATATGAATTCATTATACGTTTATCAATTTAAACATTTTAGTTCATAACTATAGTCTTCATAAACATATATTGCAGGGTATCAAAATTCAAAATGGGTGTTCGTATTACCCACCCCTGTAACTCTCATTTGAGATAAATTTATAATCTATTTGTATTGTGTCCATTTCTCTATCTTCTACTAATATGAGTTTCTTATCTATCTCAAAATACAAAAAGAATAGATTCGACTATACCCTTAGACGTTGTATAAAGAAAAATTATGCCAATCCTACCTAAGGTAGGATTTACTTAATCCTTACTAATAGACCTAACACCCCCCATAGAAATTATCACATTCGTCCTAAATGTTCTGATCAACGTATTCGAATACCATATTTACAGCAGTAGATGAAGATGATCCTACGCTGTCCTTCGCCGAGGTTGGATTGTTCTTTGGTGCTTTGGCTTTCTTCCTCAGACCTTACTGATTCTTGGCAATTTAATGTCCACTCAACTTTCACACTCTCTCTCTCTCTCTCTCTCTCTATATATATATATATATATATATATATATATATATATATATATATAATTTTAATTTGACAATTTGAAATCTCCTACTTTAATGAAATGTTACAACTTGTTTCTTTGGGCTTGATTAATATTAAAAGAGTAAATCTTATTTCTACTCATACTGTTATGATACATTGACCTTGATATTTAGATTAAAATTAATCATCCTACTAAATCATGCCTCAAACCCTTAAAATATTAACTTCACCTAATACACATTCTAACCTTGGCTTTCATAAATCTATTCCAAGATGGATTTTAATAAATCAGAATTTATTCCTTCCAAACTTTTCCTAATCTTCACAATCTCCTACCTCAATAGTATTACCATCTCTCCCATATTTTCAAGTTTATCTACCTCCTTTTCCCCTTCTCTATAAATATGATTAATCATTGTTTCTTCAAATATTCTAATAATTGTATGGCTCTCCCTAGTCTAGAGTTTAATCTTTTCTAATTTGGAGTTTTTTTTTGTCTTAATGACATTGATAATTATTTGTGAATCACCTTTTATGGACAATTTTTTGATGCCTATATCTTTACTAAACAATAACCCTTGTATTGGTTCTTCCATTTTGCTATGTTATTTGAGGCCATACCTATTGGTTTGGGTAATTTGGCACATATATTACCATCCCATTGGTAACTGATACATCTTATCTCAATAGTATTGAGCTTACCTCTAGAAAATCCATCAAAGTTTAATTTATACTGTCCAAAGTCAAGTCTTATCCATATGCATTATTCCCTTTGGTTCTTACTTTATTCCCCCCTTTCTCATAATGTGGGGGTATCTATAAACCATACCATTATATCCTTAGTTTTTTGTCCCAACTTGGGAACTTATAGTTCTTCAAGTTACCACTTCTTAATTTGTTGTTGGTTGTTTCTACTATCTAGTTGCTTCTATTTCGGTAAATAGGTACTTTCTTTCCATTTTAAATTCCCTCGGAAGATTCTCCTATTCATTTATTTCAAAACTTCCCATGCCAATATGGAAGAAGTTATTTTCTAGATTACATTGTATAAACTATTCTTGCATATATTCGGCCAACCTTTCATGGAATCCATTGGATTATTTGATAAGGTTGTCTTCAAGTCTAATTTATTACTTAGCCAACCCCAACATTTAGAGGTATAAGGGAAATTCATGAAAAATGGTCTACTCTTTCTTCATCTTTTTTGCATAATGGGCATCTTGAAGGACCTTCAAAGAAAATTTTTCTAAATAATCTAATAGTGTAATTCTTTTTTGTAGAGTTGCATGTTTGCAATTTTCTTGCTACCTTGAATCCTAGGAGAAAACATAAGACCTAGATCATGGGATTTAAAATCTAACCACGTATTCAACACCATCCATATATTGAAGACAAGAAAATGAAACTCAACAAGGCATAAAAGTCTTCTTCACTTTGAGCTCCACTAGACTTAGGAGGATATTCCTATGACATAAATTTGTACATTTAATAAACCTTAGATACACAACACCATGTAAACACATAACAATGAATGATTCTTAGATCAATGTAGCGAGAGTAAATAACACCATATTGACACACAACCTCACCATAACTTCCGATCTTTTACTTTTGAGAATGAAAATAGTTTACCACAATACAAATAAAAAAAGGTAAAATGAATTTAGATTTATGATTATTTTTTTCTCAAAACAATATTATAACATGATTTAGACCAATGCCTAACCTATAGGGAAACAGAGTCAGAAACTATGAAGCACATTTAATTTTATGATTATTTAGGTAGTCATTAGATTCATCAATTATATAAAGAAATGTCTATTGATTCTAAGTTGAAAAATGAGTACAAGGTCCTAGAGGAGAAGAAACTGCCTCAAATCTTAAAATTTCCTACATTTGATGTGAATGAGTGGATAAGATATGTGTTGAGAAGAATTCATGCTAATTTTATGTGGATTTAAAAGCCCTACAATATAACAAAGGATCTTTGAAGGATTTTAACTTGCTTTAATGCATATGGTGAGATCCCTGGACTCAAATAAATTAAGACAATAATTATTAATGACCTTACTTGTTCTCGATGGGACAAGAGGGCTATGCCCATAAATGACATTATACAACCTAATTTAAGATTCATAGCTATGGTATTGGGCTATAAGATCTATTGTTCTAGTAGAGAAAATTCCATTTCTAGCACTGTGATCTATTCATCTTATAGGATGATCAAAGAAAATGATGACTATGATTTATGTGAGGTCCTTAGAATTCAGTTGTTAGAGAATATTGCAAAGATTAAAAAGGAAAGGAAGAAAATATTCAAATATGGTTGTTTGATTCAATGTATTTTCTTCTATTTCATTAATGAGTTCCCTGGTAAAGGAAATATTTTCAATGGTCAATTGAGAGACATGTTACAGTTTAGATTATAGAATTTTTCTATGTGCTTGATAGTAAATCAAGGAGGAATGCCTTATGGGGTTTCTTTAAATATTTTCAAGATAAAATACATTTGAGGGAAAGAATTATTAGACATATTATGGATAAATATGAGGATACCATGTGCTTTATGGTTGAGATAGATGAGTGTCTAATGGGATTAGTAAAATCTAGAACATCTTTGTTAATTCTATAGGATATGAAGTTGGTGAAATCATTCTTGATTCTTATGCGCTAGATTTGTCGAAAAGACCTATTGATCTTAATGAGGAGAGGTTTGATACATACAAGAAAAAGGACCTAAAGGTACATTTAGAGGTTAATAGGTCTGTAAGAGACAAAATGGATAAAAGAGAAGTAGAGGTGATGGCAGAGAGCTTTGGTATCTCAGTTCATAAGTTGACAGAATTAAGGAAGAGGTAGGAAGAAGAAAATAAGAAGGAAGCAAAGGAACCTATTGATGTGGAGGAAACCACTCCTATCACTTCTCCCATTTCATCCTCATCAAAGGAAAGACAAATAAGGAGATTAGATCCATCACCTACAAGTCCACCAATGCTAGCATTTATACCTAAATCTTTGAGTCCTAAGAATTAGAAGACACAATGAGACTAAGAGAGTGAAAACCAAAAGAATGAGGAAATATCAAGCAGTAATAGATGATGATGAAGAGGGAATAGATTCAAATACTATAGTGAAATAATTGATATCTAAGGAATCAAAGGTAGAAAAATTCACAAAGGAAAATAAATCTAATTAAGGGGACACAACTAAGAAGATGAAACTTGATATTGCTAGGCCTAGTATGTCAATGAACAATGTTTCTAAGAATTTGACTGTGCATGAAAAATTGGGACCACTTAACAAATATTTTGATAAATTTAATGATAATGTTAAGTGGGCTCTTAAAAAGGCTGCAATCACATGTCTGGATAAGCATGGCAGATCACTTGTTGAGATAATGTCAGATATTCCTAAAGAGCTATTTAATATTCTAGAAATGAGAAGGTTGAATGTACAAGAAGAGGAGAAGAGAATAAGAAATAAAGTATTATTTAGTCTTTTTCGAGTTATAGTTTTGGATGAAGTGGAAAAAATTATTGAGGGGGCTAAGAAAGAGTTCTGAATCAAAACAAGAGTCAACAATCAGAGTGATATGACCACTCATCGCACCAAAGCTATTCACAACTGCTTTTTGCTAATTGAAAAAATTTTGCCACTAAAAGTACCACTTCCTATGAAGGACCCTAATATGTTTCCTATAACCTCTAGGGTTTCAGTGTGAAACAATTTTGTTGGCAAAAAACCAACTCTAACCCAATTCGGGAAAATCTTTGGGTTAAATTTGGGTTTCCTGTCCTTAATATGAAAATTGAAACCTTTATAAATTATAGGTTCCCTATTTAAAATTTATTATTTCAAAGTTCATCATTTTTTTAGTCTATAAATATGAAATTATCAGTTAGGGAATACATACTTACTTTCCCTAGGTCCAATGCGACCAACTTATAATCTTTTGTAGACGTTGCTCAAATCCTCTCCATTTCACATAGAGATTGTGTCTTTTGTAGTAATCAAGTCGTGGATCCATTACACTACTAGGGATGATGAAAGACTTATAGTCACCTCTATTAATCTTTGGTGGGATTGTCAATCTCTTCTCCCTTACTACAATAGGTATATTCAACCTTCATCCTTATATTTGGTAGTAATGAGATAATATCTAAGTCATTTGATAAGGAAATGAGAAATGAATTTTAAAGGTCTACGATTAGAGAGATCAAATTCTTGATTGAACTTAAAATTAAACAAGTAAAAGATGGGATCTACATATCTCAATCTAAGGATATCAAGGAGATCCTGAAAACATTCTATATGGAAGACTCAAAACTAGTTGGAACACCGATGGCTACTTGTTGAAAATTGTCAAAATAAGATGATACTAAGGAAGTAAATGAGAGACCTTACCAATCTATGATTGGTAAACTATAATATGTTATACATAGAAGACCTGATGTTACACATTCTATTGGGATAGTTGCAAGGTTTTTTGCAAACCCAAATGAGACACATTTGTCAGCAGTAAAAAGGATATTCAGATATATGAAAGGGACTAAGGATTTCAGTCATTTATATACAAAAAAGGAGGATATTTTGATCTCAAGGTATATACTAATGTTGATTGGGCTGAAAATATTGATGATAGAAAGAGAACTAATGGCAGAGATTTATTTTTAGGAGAAAGACTAGTGACATGGTTAAGAAAGAAGCATAGTTGTATTTCACAATCTATTGCTGAAGCTAAATATGTGGAAGTAGCTATGAATTGTTCTAACATTGTATGAATCAAACAACTACTGGAAGGTATGCATGAAGAGATCACTAATCCTAGTACAATTTATTGTGATCATACAAGTGCTATTAACATATCAAAGAACCATGTGATGCACTCAAAGACAAATCATATATCTATCAAGTATCACTACTTGAGAGAGCAAGTACAAGATAAGCATGTGGCATTGGAGTATGTGAATTCTAAAGAATAGATAGCTGATATCTTTACAAAGCCAGTACCCAAAGATGATTTTGAGTATCTCTGAGGTAAGTTAGGGGTTCTTCCCCTATCCAATGTTCATTAAGGCATGATGCATGATGCATCAATTCAAGGACTCGTTAGAATATCTATATCGTGAGTTGATGCTAGTGTTCACTCTTTAAGTGAAGTCTGAAGTTGTGAAAAGAGAAGTTTGTGATTACAATGAGAAATCTATGTACATTTGATATATAATTTGAATTTTTATGTTTCTTTTGCATTGCTGTCAAAGAGGGAGAATACAAAAACAAAGGGAGAATAATCTAAGAGGGAGAATATATCAAAGATAGAATCAGTAAAGAGAGACAGATTATAGATTGAAGATCAAAGACACAAAAATGGAAAAGAATAAGTTACTACTTAGAGGGAGTAAAAAATATGAATGACAATGAAGAGTACTATCATTAATTGGAGATTGACTTTCTTAGTGTTTCCATTAATGCCAAAGAGGAAGATTGTTACTATAACTAATAGTAATGTTGAAGATTGAGTATCTGATGGAGCTGATACTGAAGACCGACAAAGAAAAGAGGAATACATGATAGTAAAAATATTAGATCAATTATTATCTTATCATTGATGTCAATTAATTGATTTTTGGTTTATATTATGTTGCCATATCATTTGGTAATGATATAAGTTGAATGAGTTAAGGAGAAGAAGAAATGAGATGAGTGTGAAGTGGAAGTACATAATTGGGAAACTAATATAGGTCAAACAATGATTTGGTTATGTTCATATAAAAAATTTCTACCTAACATATGATTATGTTAAGTCAGTAAAGCATGGTGATGAAGATTTGCAAAGCCAGTATGCAAACATTTTTTGGCTACCGAGGAGGAGATGTCACTCGGTAAAGGTAAAAGGTAAAAGGAAGTAACTTGGTAAAGAAAGAAGAACTGAAAAACACTAAGAAACAAGAAAAGTTTTAGGCACCGAGCAAAGATAACCGAAATTCTAATAAAGGTCACTGAACGAGGAACAAATATTAAATAAGGATGGAATCAACATTTAATGTTTAGCTATGATGAGCTAGATGATCATGATGATGAGGAAATTTATTTAGAAGGGATATACGGATAGAAAAATTCAAGGTGAAGATCTATGGAAAGATCTAAAGAGGCAAAAGAGATGGAACAAGTTTCAAGAAAAGTTCAAGTTCCTAGGTGAGAGGAAAACGTGTTATTGAGATCCGAATTTGAAGTTTAATGAATTGGACGGTTAAGATTGATTGAAGAAATACGTAATAAAGGAGATTAAGAGGAAAAATATGTCTATATAAAGGATGATCTTGTATGGACAAATAGCTGGAACACTGAATAGTTGAAGGATTACCGACTATTGCAGTGAAGAAGGAACAGAGAGATTCTGAGTTTATAAGAAGGATTTGATGAAGTGTTTATGCCAGTGGATAATGAAGAATTGAAGTGGATACAAAGAGCACACAAAGGATCTGATTATGCAAATATTATTGCACATCTACATGTCAAAAAATAGGCACCAGTCTATTTTCTATTTCTTGACAACATTAGCCTAGTAAACTTTAATTTTCTTTACCAATGCCTTGATAGTCCTCACAGACACATGTCTACTATTTTTTTAAATAAATTTTGATCTACTTAACCAAATCCAAAAAACATTACATATTACCGATCTACACTAGATTCTATACAGTTTCAAAAAAAGAAGTTTTATTTTCAAATTTTTTTGATACAAGTTATGCTCAGGGCACGGACAGGTACTGGATTTTCAGGATGCAATCGCTTCCAAAAATTATATAAGAAAAATACTCAACAAAAAGTTACAAAAAATAACACAACATTTATATCTCACACTCACATATCATCCTACTAAGGGTTTTTCAAAATACTAAATCTAACTATATATTTTGTGAAGCGCATGAAAACAACTATGTTATGTATTTTTGAAAATATTAGGAATCATTTTTGGTGTGTGAGGGGTTTGAAATTATTAATCTTATTTATTTTTACTAACCTTTAGTAGTTTATAAACTTTATTATAATTACTACAATTCTTATTCTTTGCACAAATTCTAGTTTTGAGTGCATGACCCTCAAATTTCTCTTTGAAGTTCAGGTTTACCTAATTTTAGAAAAACAAAACGGCCACTTATAGCCCACTTTTTGCACATCGTCATGGTTCCCTTAACTGTATGTTGATCTAGTCCTCTCTATCTTGTTCCCTCATTAGAATTGTTTCCCCTTATTCCCTAATTCTCTATTATATTTGCAAGATCCAATACTTATCTCTGTAGATTTTGCATATCTCTATGCATCTGGGAAAGACCTACTCTTTCTCTTCATCTCCCAACCATCTTCATGCTTTGATACCAAATGATGTAGCCAAAATCACTACAACTAATTCACCATTAAAATTTGGAAAATATAATTAAAAAAATACAAATACAAGAACTCAAAAAATGGTATTAATGACTTTTTTTCATTATTCTTCCTCCAACCTCCTTACAATTAAAAAATGGAATTCTTATATCTCTTTTGCAATTATCCAAAAAATCCCACTTACTATTTTCTAATTATCAACCTTCTTAAATAATTACATGCAACTTGAGAATATCTCAAGAAATTACTAATAACTCAAAAAAAAACCTTTTTAATCTCCTATGAGAAAAACTAAAGAAATCATTAAAATCTAAAAAAAATACTAAAACCTCAAAAAGCCACTAAATCTCAAAACTTTCTAATTTACTTAAAGAACATCTAAAGAAATTATTAAAAATATCAAGAACTTATAAAACATCTTCAAAAGCCCACCAAAAGCTCTTGCATCACATGTAAACATGATTGGAGTTAAAGGAGTAGACACACAATGTGCAACCACTACTAGATGGGCTCACATGATAATTATTAGTCCTTTAGCTCGTATCCCTCCACAAGCGCTTGTGTCTATGTAGTATAATATCTTAGAGAACTTATGGAGTATTCCCACATAGATCTCTATTTTTGATCTTTTGAAATCCTCACATGTTCATTAAGATATTCTAACACATACTTTAAAAGAGGCGCATGCCCCTAGTGACATTGACCCTACCCAATTCAAAGCTATGGTAGTGTATCTCTCATCCACGTATCACCTCAGTTTCACTCAATATCACACCATAATTCCTAATCCTAATCCTAATCACATTCATCCCCTAAACATTGAGGTTAATATAAAGAAATTCAAGGTCAAGAATGTCATGATTGATAATGATTTTTCCCTAAATATTTGTACAATAAATTATTCCATGTTGGGTCTAGTAATGAAAAATACATTGTTCCATGTTTTTGATCTAGATCTTCCATTCGACATCCTCCTTGGTTTCCCATGGATTCATGGCATGCAAGTAGTACCATCCACATTCCACCAATGTATCAAGTTTCCATACGAAGGTTGTGAAATCACTATTTGTGGTGATGCACAACTATTTTAGTACTATTACACTCTTGAGGAATCATCTCAATATTCACACCATTGTTCTGGGGTAGACATTAGAACACCTCACACTACTCCATAATCCTCATATATTGACCCTAATACCATCCTTTCTATTGAAAAAGAGAAAACTTACATCTCTTCATCCTTTTCCAAACTAAAGATTAATGACGTTGGTTGTAGGGAATATTCCCTTGAAGGAACTTTTATTGTAGGGATGTTACATTTTGAACCTCATTCATATTGTAAACCTACAAAAGAGCATAAGAAGAAAGAACTTGCAGTCAGAGAGTTTATCCCTACAACATTCCAATCTCATAAAGAACTTAACCATGAAGTGGAGGGAGACATAAACCAATGTCTCTATAGAGATCCTCCTACTGATAATGAGTTTTTCCTTGTCTATCTCAAATGTAAATATCTGACCTCCCATGAGTTAGCTACAAAATAATGGGATTACCAAGGTGGCGAACTACAACAAGAAGAAAAAGGTATGAGAAAATCACTTGACCCCAACACATTGTTGACAATTAGGGGCTTGGTTTTGGAATTTCCTTGAATGATGATTCAACTTTAGCTAGTGCCTCTTAATGCAAAGAGTGACCACATTGAAATTGAAGATATACCCATAGAGGTTGTTAAAAAATCCTACGGCAATATGAAAACATCTTCCTTATTTGGAACTTCTATCTTATTTGACACCTCCATACTCCTCATTGACCTACAAATTTTTTATACTGACCTCATTGAATGGTAACAAACTATTGCACATCTAGACACATTCTAAAGAAATGTGACACTCTTAGAGTTAATGGGTGTCAATTACTATCCACCTAATTATGATCAAACTCTACACATAGTGTACAAAATTTATTATTAGGTGTACTTCAAGGAAGAGGATGTCCTTAGCCAAAAAATTGAAAAAGAGAAAAAAAATAGGAGTCTATTGGTGAAAACCTTCTCAAGACATGCTTTGATCATAAAATAGTAAAAATAAAGGGTGTATCTTCTGGTGAGAACAACACTAAGGTGCCTCAAGATGAGGATTTTCTTATTCCTCTCATGGATAAGTATTACATAAAAAGGTCATCCATTTTGATATATGAAACAAGAAAAGTCAATCTAGGGACATCTAAATAACCATGCATCACTTATGTGGCCACTTCCCTATCTGAGGAAATAGTACTAGTGTCCATCCAACTCTTACACAAGTGGGCTATTAACTTTGTGTGGACTTATGCTGACATTCTTGGCTTTGATATAGATCTTGTGGTGCATTATCTTGCCATTAAATCAAGTGCCAAAAGTATTAAGAAAAACCATAGAAATATGCATCCTCATTTTCCCTCATGGTCAAGGTAGAACTCAAAAATTTATTAGAGGCCAAGTTCATCTACCCCATTGATTATTCTGAGTGGATATCCAACATGGTACTAGTTTCAAATCCTTGTGGCGATATCAAAATTTGTAGATTTGATAGGTGGTCAAAAATTGCTCTCCCCCATTGATGGATTTTTAGAGTATAACCAAATCAAAATTGATGAGGTATACCAACATAAAACAACATTTACTACTATATGGGGTACCTTATGCTATTAGGTAATGCCATTTAGTCTCAACAATGTGAAACCACCTATCAACATGACATGTCACTAATATTTCATGAGTTAATCTACAAAATAATGGAATATTACATGAATGATCTCCTAATAAAGTCAAAGAAAAGAGTGGAACATCCCCCCATATCGGAAAACATATTTGAGTGTCTAGCACAATACAAGCTAAGAATGAATCGCAAGAAATGCATTTTTGGAGTTACATCTAGTAAGATCCTTAATTTTATTGTGTCTAGACGTGGGATTGAGGTAGATCCTAAAAATTTCAAAAAAATATTATAAATGCCTCCTCCCAAAACATTCAAAAATCTATGCACTCTCTAAGGTAAATTCAATCCATCAGGAAATTCATTGCCCAACTTGTATACAAGTGTCAACCTTTCATACATCTTCTGATAAAATGTACAACTTTCAAATGGGATGTGCCTTTCCAACAAGGTTTTGATAAGATAAGGGAATATTTGGAATGCCCACCCATCTTAGTACCACCAGTGCCAAGATGACCACTTATTTTGTACATCTCAATGACATCAATAGCATTGGGGTCACTCTTGGTCCAACATAATGATCAAGGTAAAGAAACAATAATATACTACATTAGTCATAGCTTTGTAGGATATGAACTCTATTATATGCCCATGGAGAAGGCATGTCTAGCCATGGTCTTTTTCTCAGATAATATTAGACACTAGACATGCTTATTCATACAACAAAAATCTTTTGTAAGATTTATCCTTTGAATTACATTCTCTTGAATAACTCCATCATAGGCCACATGGTGAAATTGGTTATGCATCCACTCCTGTATCTACCATATCTGGGAGGTAGTCCCATGGCTCCTGACATATTGTAGCTCTATCATGTACTACCTGCTAGTTATCCAGCATCGACAGCCAACCCTAGCCCTCCTCATCCCTAACTCGAGCGTATGTGGTAGTCTCGATGGGCACTCTCTACTGGCGCCCAAACTGTCTCCAAACATAGGTGATCACAAATCTCTCCATAATATCTAAGTGCCGACCTACCAGTGGTCAACTACATAACATATAATCTAACTCATCCTGATCACCCCACTGTTCACATGCCCTGTATGGTCTCCACTGGAATGAGGTGAGCTCATCCAGTACCCAAGGGTAGTATGTGACATCCCCACTGTGAAGTTGAGATATGAATCCTGTGTACCTATATATATAGGGACATCTCTGCTCCCTCAGCTGCACTCATGGTTGCACTACAGTAATGTGCTCCCACGCCCATATCTGAGCGAGAATGGCTCCACATGCCCAGGTCCTGCTCTCTCGATAAACTATCTCATGGAGCTCATGGTACATGTCTGTCAGGATGGCTGGCCCCCATGCCATCCACCATGGGTGAGCAATCAAATCCACCTCTAACCTCCCCCATCCCAATGGAAAACCCTTCTGACTCCTATCAATAATAAGGGCCTGTGCTATAATAGAACAAACGATGCATGGCACTGGAAAATCCCTACCAAACTCCTCAACTAACCGATCCCAGCTCAGATGCTTGTCAATAATCGTAACATCCTGAAACATATCCTACATGATCTACCTACCCTCTGTTAGATCCTGATCATAGTACACCTGTGCCAACAAAAAATCATGTCAATTTCTATCATATGGAAACTTTACATCTATGACTATCCATAAACATGATTATACTTACAGGATCTCCATGGCTCGGAACCCATAAGATCCGATAGACATCCTTGTGGCTAATCGATGCCTCTCTAGTAGACATATGGAAGGTGATGTGCTCGTTGTGCCATCTCTCGGCCAGTGCAGTCAACAACCCATGATCTCCCTGAATGTGGGGCATCTGCAGCAAATAACCAAACCCCATCGCCCTCAAGTCTGCTCATCCCGGATCGTCTAGATCCCGAACGCATCATAGTCCAGTCACTCGGGGCACTCTAACGTGCAGCACAAGAAAGTGCTCCTGAAAGCCATTTAACCCAAACCAGATGTCAGAACATATCATGATGGATGTATAAAATCAGTATAAAACATCTTAAAAAGCAAACATTGTCAGGACCCATGTCATTTTTCTCAAAGACATTAAAACATGTTATTTTTCTATATTGTGCGATACTATTTTTTGACTAAGTATTGTCCGATACTTTCTTCAATACCAGTGCGATGATATCTTTTCCTATGATACTTTGCATAGCATCGCACAATATTTCATCCAATATCATGCGATACTGGATTCAATAGTGGTGTGATGCTATTCTGACCCACGAAGTATCGCATGATAGAGATCCTCAAAGGGTCCGATACTTCTAAAGTATCGTACGAATTTTCATACGAAGAAAATTTGACAAAGTTAAAAAACTTTAAAAATGTGTTTTAAATTGACAATTAATGCTCATAAATGACCTACAAAGTGAGTTTTTATGAAAACATACCAGGGCACCATACTGCGGAGGCCGGTTGTGCAACCGGGCATGCTCAAATCGATGCCTGTGGACTGGGATCACTGCTTGGTGGGCCATTTTCTCTCTCTAAGCTCTAAAGATTCTCAAATCACTAAAAGACAAATGATTTTGAAACTGACCTTTTTACCCCCTTTTATAGCATTTTTACTTTTTGACCTAATTTTCAAACACCTTGGAATTGTGCAAAAATTGCACCCCTAGCTAATTTCGACGTCCTGGATCCATTTTCAGACTCAAAATTGAAATCCAAGTTAATCTTGATAGTCAAAATCATGATTCAAAAATTTCCCCTTCTTCTGCGCAGTTGGTTGACCATTTGAAGCTTGATCCTTCGATCTTTGTTGGGGCATCTTTATTTCTTCATCCCTCATCTCTTTCAACCTTCTAGTCTTTCATTCATTTTCATTTACTTCATCTCTCTGAGGTTTGACTTCATTTTTATCCTATATCTTTCTCAGTCAAACCTAGTCAAACTGGGGCATATCTTCACTACTTAATGGTTATCCTATCATGTTTCACCTTCAATTATGATTTCTAGTGACTTGATAAAGTTTATCAATTTACTATTTCTCCTCTACCTGATTTCGATTCCAAATCCGAGGGGGCAGTACCTATCATCTTTAATCTTTGATTCAGCTTATCAATCAGCTTTTCTTGAGATTCTTATCTCTTATTTCAGACTTGACAATTACTTATATACAACGGTGATTGGCCTTGTCTTTCAGCTTATGCTTATGCTTGTCCTGATATGTTCCCATCCGTCAAACACATGTCTAGATTGTTTTGTGATCCCAAATCAATCTCACATTTCAATTTCATTCTTTAACCACATGTGATCCCAGATCGATCTCACATTAGTCAAAGAGGGGCAAATGTATGCACCCTAAAATGGTCGCCTAGACTTTGGGCCCCCATTTAGCAATTTATCAAATCCCTGAGGCAATATTTCCAAAAATCAATTTTTTCAATTTCCTTGATCAAATCCTATTTTTATCATTTTTTATTATTTTCCTCGGGCTAACCATTTTATCCTAAGTCTTTATTTATTTATAAGGGATTTCCTCCCCTTTTATTAAATAAAAAGCCCCCACCTTTCCTCTTATCCTAAGTTGCACAAATAAAGCATTATTCTTATTTTATAAAAAGAAGAAAAGCACTTTTTATCTCATATGGACAAAAAAATCAACTCTTATTTTCTCATTGGAGGATATTTGTGCACATGGATTTCTCCTCTTTGATGCTCCACCCTTGATTAAATCTTTTGCCTCTTAATCTCCATGGTCCATCCCTTTTCAATTCCTTTAAAAGGAGAGCTCTCTTCTCATTCTTAAAACCAACTTTTTATGCTAATCTTATGCTGCAGGATTTCTTGGAGACTTTGGAGCTTTTGGAGATCATTTCTTGCATTCTAGTTTCATTCTTGCATTCTTAGCTTAGCTTTCATGGCATCTAGCTTAGTTTCCTTTATGCTTTAGATTAGCTCACATAGCTTAATTAGCAAGGATTTGTAATACTTTCATCTTTCCTTTCATAGTTTAGCTTGCATTGCATTGCATCCTCATTTTGATTCTTGAGGATATTGGCATTCTTTCCCTTGTCTCTTTGAATCTCCCATTGTGTGGTTTACTAGCAAGGTTGCATGCTTCAATAGCTCTAGCTGAGAGCAATATTCAAACAATCTTGTCACTTCATGCCTAGGGAGCTCTAGGTCACTTTCTCAAGGTTTCCCATTCATGGATTCCCTTGGAAGTAATGAATTACAGAAGTGCACTATTTAGTGTGTACACTCGTGATCCATTTGGATAAACACATGGAATTCATTGGGTTGTATGATGTGTTTAAACCGGATTTGGAGGGGAAAGATGCTCAACTCTTCAAACTCTGTGGTGATAGATGCTTTTATTTTGTTCGAGGATATCAGTTTATTATTGGCCTATTGTGAGGATGCTGGGTTGGTTTTATCTTCGTACATAATGAAAAATGACTATTTAATAATGTACATAATGAAATCTAAAAAAATTATAGATGATCATTCAAATATTTGTTTTCAAGATACAATTGAAAAAGAAATAAACTAAAAAAATCAATTACCTTCAAATTAATAAAAAAATTAGAACTTTTATAAATCCTAAATTTTTGTAAACCTGCTCAAAATGATTATAGAAATAATTTTTAAAAAAACATGTAAAAATGTTGAATGGAAAATAGTGAAAAAATGAGAAGGGCCAACTTTAATTTTTTCAAAGAAAAGTTCCCACAAATAGCCTATTAGCTAAAAAAATTAATATATTGTATATTTAATTACTCAATTTACATAATAAATACTATTTTTTAATATGTATTTATATTATTTTAATTCTATTTAAATCCTACTTTATCTCTTCTAAATAATTATTTTAAGTACTAATTTTGAATTAAATGTTTGTAATATAAATCTTTGAAAAACTAAGCTTCCTCTTTTATATATTTTTTCTCTAAAAGAACTTTAAGATAAGTTTGTATCATAGATTTTTACATTAAGTTTTTAAAAAAATCAATTTCAAAAATATAAATTATTTATTAAATAGTTTATTTTATTCAAATATTTCATCTCAAATTAGTTACTAAAAAGCATACTTTCTAATTTCATAAAAAACATTTCTATTACAAATCTTTTAAAAAATGAAGCTTCTATTTTTATTATATTTCTTTCTAAAAAAATTATTTATTTATTTATCTTAATACTTATTAATTTATTAATTTTAATCACACTTCTAACTTGAAATAGATTTCTATTATACTCTTTCTATTTGACAATGTATCAGACTGTTAAACCAAAGCATAATATTTTAATTGTAATTATTATAAAGATTTTTAGATTTCTTTTAGGCTTTGTTCTACAAACATAAATAGAAAATATTTGTAGTTAAACTTTTTATTTGCATTCAAAAAATTTTAAATTACTTCCAATTAAAAACTTTCAAATGCCCAATTAAAATTGCATTTCACTCATCTCTCCATGTCTTTAATATACACATACAAGTCAATTTTGTTAATAGAAAATTCATAAATATTTATTCCAAATTCATGTGATTAGATATGATTACGCACAATTATACCGCAAGTTGTTATTGATAACGAAATATACTATATGAAAGTAGTTGATTGATTAGTGTGTACTTTAGGAAAATTATCATCTGCATAACATCTCCTACTAACAATTGTCTTAAACTTGGAAATATAAAATAACTACTTTGTCGGGATAAACAATATTTTGAGTTAAATATACAAGCTGCTAACTTCTAATAGTTAGATTATAATTATAAACATTTTTTTTTAGTAAATGCAAATATTTAATCTCCATCCTTTAATGGAATCTCCAAAACAAATGGTCATGAAGTATTATTTTAGCAGTCGAAAGGAAAAATTGCATTAAATGTCCATGTGTACTATGCAGAAATGTAAAACCACCTACAACCACACCCAAGCCACACCAATGTATACATGGACAACATAATGCTCATCTATGCATGCATAAGCAGGTTAAAATCTGAACATAATGAATAGAGATTACACCACATGCAGGAGGCTTTGTAATTCATTTTTTGAAACCATAGATGTCCATGTAGAAGAAATGGAGAAAATATGGATTAGAGGAGAAAAGGCATGAGAAAGAGAAATCCAGGGACAATGAAAGGAATGCACAACCACACAATCCCAACCCCAAAACTGAACAATTAATTAGTATCAGTTTCTCAAACCAAAACTAAAATTTATGAAAGCAAGATATCTTTAAGAATGGAAACAGACAAATAGTTATGAACCTACCTTGCATAGCAACCTTGTAAAACAAATGTAGAGAATGAGATGGCTGGAGAGATTTGGGGATAAGATCCAATATTGGTGCTCCATTAAGCATGAATAGCAAACAATCTAAATACAAAAACATAAAAGAAAAGATTATTAGAAACACTCATGCATCACTTTCATTTCTCTCATTCTAGACCATGCACATACAATTATAAAAACATATATACTTGCATGCATAATTAGGGAAGCATAAATAAAGATTGTCTTTATAATTCTAATATTTTTTGTAAACATACTCAAAATGATTATGGAAATAATAGAAAAAAAATGCAAAAGTGTCGAAGATTACCAAATATGGATGAGAAAACATAGACAAAAAATAGAAATTTGTTAGAGATTTATAAGATTGAAAAAACAACCGGAAAATAGTGAAAAAATGAGAAGGGTTGACAATTTTCTGGTAACTTTATTTTTTTCCCGAGAGCAAAGCTCCCACAAATAGCCTATCGGCTAAAAAATTAAAGTTAGAGCCAACATCTTCATCACTATTGTATGGATTCTTCACAATGCTTTGGAGAACTCTATTTTATCCTCACATTTGATTTTCATTGTAGAATATTTGAGATTCAATACGATGCACATATTCAATAGGTCAACAGTTATGACGGGGACATTTGACGACATCCTTCTAACATATAGTATTTTCAATTTAGACCAAGTATTCCAATTTTATTTCCTGGTCTTATGGAAAATGATCACATACAAGCCTGGAATTTGATGGCCATAATGGTCATTTTTGCGCTTTTTAAACGTATATGACAGCTTGAATTTTTTTTAGACCGTATGAAATGACATGCTATATTTTTATAAAATCGTAAATATGACTTTTCAAATTATTAATAAACTGTAAAAATTTATTATAGATAATATAATATACTTTATAATATAAATATATGTTATTTTAAAATATTTATGATAATATATAAAATTTTTAAATATTTCTAAATTTTAAAACATTTTAATATGAATTTAGAAACTTGTTATTATTAAGTGATCATCATTTAATATTAGTATTAATATAGATGTTTCAATTTTTTTATTATATATTCATATTAATTTAGAATCTTCTTAAGTGATCATCATTTAATATCAATATTAATATATATGTTTCTATTTTTTTAATTATATATACATATTAATTTATAATCTTTTTTAAATAGAATATATAAATTTTAAAAATTTGTTTAGTAAATTTAAGATTTTTTAGATATTACTTATTTATGATATTAGTATATATTTTTATTTTTTAAATTATACATTTATATTAAATTTTAGAAATTTGTTTAATAGATTTCAGATTTTTGTAGAGTAATTCATAATTATTTTTCAATTTTGATTTTTTACCAAAAAAGAAATTTAATATAAATTATTCACAATATTTTTTTGACAATAAATATTTTTCATAAAATATATAATGAAAGACAGTAAACGAACCAGACCGTCATAGAAAAAAATTCTATGATAGATAGGAGTGACCGTCAAATTCCAAGCCTCACATACATCCTATCTTTAAGAATCCAAAATCAGTTGATAATTAATTCAGCGTGCCAAACTTAGATAGTTTCTACAAAGAACAAAAAAATCCCTGCTACACTTCTATTTATTCATCTACCATACATCGAAATTCTGCAGCAAATAAGAAGGCGTCGCCTACTTCTCTGAATAAAACCCATCTCTAAGACATCAAAATGAAGGTAAGTCTAGATTGCTATTTATAAATAACTTTGGGTTCCTCGGTTCATGACGAAATTATAATTAATTGATAATTTCTCCTAAAAATATGCAGAAAATGGTGTTACAAGTGGTGATCGTGGATGACAAATCCAAGAAAGACGCCATCCAGGTCTGCTTCGTTTTCTTTTTTGCTCTTAAATCCTAACCTTTGATTTATTCTGCTACGTAATCCGATGAATGAATTTTGGCATTGCAGGGGTTGCAGTTGCAGATCCTGTGATTGTGACCTTAAATATGAGGCGTTATGGTTTTTCGAGTGCAAATTTGGTGAGCTTTGGGCCTCATAATGTTTAGAGTTTTGTGAGTGACGAGAACATTCTCGTGTAGGGTTTCCATAGCATGATCACAAAGTTCTTCTTTCCAAGAAAGGATTTCGATCCACGGTTGGCTAAATTCTCATGTATGTAGTGTGATGAGAACACTAATTGGCAGCGATGAGAAACTATTACCATATTATGATTAAATTTTTCAGCTTCTGTCAATGTCACATTTTTCTAAAAGATTTGATTTTTAGTTCTTTCTTTTATTTTTTTCCAGTTTTTTTTTGGTCAAATAAGGAGAAGAATTAGTAGTTGAGCACTATAATTTTCTACTTAGTGAAAATTTCAATTTTTTTTACACAATCTTATTTGACAAGTCCCTTACTTATAACTAAGGTTCGATGACCACATTATCAAATATGATTCCACACCAACATGTTTTCTCCTCAAGATATCCAAAACGACCCTCAAAATAAATGAGACCCATACTAGGTCATATTTTGTTGAGGCGCTGATGTGGTATCACATGATTGGTTACTTTTCACATGTAAGGAATGCATTTCATTTAATCCATGGGTGGCTATCATAATCTCTAATTTAACTTTTGAGTCACAATTTATTTGTGCAATATTGTCAAAAATATTGGACATTAAACCCACAAGTGCTATAACAATTATTGGAATAGGCTAAGTATCAAGACCTTTTCCCTAAATCAAAATGAGAATAATAGATAGTATATAAAATCATTATGTTCTCATTTGTCAAAATATTGATTATGTTGATTAAGCTTATTTTCAACCATACCCTACTATAAATCTAGCCACATTTGTGCTAAGCAATTGAAGTTAGCATTTTGTAATGGTGAAAGTTAACATATATTGTCTTCTTTATTTATTTATTTATTATTTTTTTGATACAATATTTTATGTAGTAGCATGTTAATAAATGATATTTTCTTCAGAGCTATTAGATTTCCACAATCCTTATGTATGTTGTAAAAAAATTTGGGCTTGATTGTGTAAAATTTCTAGACATGATGTTTTCTTCGTAAGTTTCATTTATAGCCTTTTATTTATCTTTTTTTTTTCTTCATTCTATTTTTATATGGACTAATTCCTACACTTTCCTTTCCTATCTTGAGATAACATTTTCCTAAATATCATTAGTATACGATAATAAATTGTCTATGATTCTTAAATAAAAGACTTCAAATTCAAATTTAAATTTTCCTACTTCTTACTAGTCATTATGAGCTAACCTATTGTACATTTTATGCAACATGTTGATATGTCCAAGTAGTTTAGAAGGTTCATCATGCACTTAAAAACATTAATAAAAATGCTAATACAAGGATAAATGGATGACAATAATCAAGGTACACGTTGATTCTAAGGAATTAAATTAGTTTCATCACATAGACCATCTATATGTTTGTGAATGTTGTAATTGATATTTATCATAACCATAATTCAATCCACTACTAGTTTGACCTAGAAGAACTTCTTCACTCATTGAGATAGAAAACCCCTCAATAGTGTTCCAAGAGATGATATTGACATATTCAAGTATCTAGAATGTGATGACAAACATAGTTCTTAAGTACATTTTTTGAGTTAGATCAACAAATTGAGATAGTATTTGTTCTTATAAGGATAAAATAATAAGATTGTGTCCAACTTGTGAGACATTAAATTTATATGGGAAATGACATGAAATTTATAAAATACCTTTATTTGAAATAGCGTAGAACTTTATTTGAATATGTCATTCATTTGAAGCCACTTTTTAATATTTTTGTACTATAACACAACATTTTAATTCAAAGTTCATCATTGAATTAAGTTATTTTAATCACTTTAAAAAATTATAATGTTAAAGTCTCATTTTTTATCCATTTGTAACCCTTCTTGAATTTAATATAAGTTTGATCCACAATGTCTTGGGGCATATCAAGTCATAGAGATCTATGGAGATAATGTCTACTTTTTGAAATATTTAATAAGGAGTTTCATGGAGCTTCCTATTCATGAACAATGCTTTAATCATTGTTTCTTATGAATAATGCTAATATGGTGGATTTGTAAATATTTTTTATACTACAATTTCTCTTTTGTGTGTCTTAGTGCACCCATTGGTAATCATTTGTCATGATGAAGTGTGATGTTAATCTCATTTTTTTTCAAAAACCTAGAACATGTTATATTGTCATTGTGCAAACAAGCACCTTTCACTAAGTCCCTCTTAGTGTGTTACTTAGTATTTTTCTCTTGTTTATAGCCAACTTAAGAAATCTTTTTATGGCTGTTTAGTGATGAAATGGATACTAATGAATCTAACAATGTAAACTATGTGAGATGAGTTCATTAATCAACCATTCCAACACTAACACTTAAAATAAAAGAGAAAGAGGGGCTTCCAAACATAACTCTCAAAGCAACCCAAGTTAGATTAGCAAAACCCAAGAAGATGAAGGGATGTCAATGCTAAAACCAAATTACATCAAGGAAGTACACAAGAAAGTCCTTTTTCATGCAATGTAGGATTTGATTAAAGATGTGCAAATGCAAATATGAAATTGAACCAATTGATTTAATGAGAAAAGTAAGATAGATCTAGATGCTAAGTGTATGCAATCAGCCCAATTAAGATATGAAATAGGTCTAGACTAAGAAAAGAAATAAATGATAGAGCACTCACCTCGAAATGTGTAGACAAATATGGATTTTTTGTCTGAAACTAATAGATTTGAACTTGTAATAGAACTTATGGCTTTGGATTTATAATCACAAAATGAAACCTGAAAAATGTTATTTTTCTTAAACCTCCAAGAACAGGTCGACCCGATGTAACATGTTCTAGACACATTTCCATGAAGTCACCATGTTCATGAGACACTATAGAAAACTTGACCTAACTTCTTCATAAATGTCTCGGCAAGTAGTTTCCAGATCTATGGTTCTAGTTCTGATATCCTGCTCTTGCACACATAAAAGCTTATTTTTGGGTTTGGGTGGATGATGGCTTGCCTTCGGTAGGCCCTATATTGATGAATCAACCTTGAAATTGAGATGTAAATTTAATGATAAAGGAAATGCTAAAATGTAGTAGGATTGAATATATCAAATGAAAGATACAATTAACTTTTTAGATTTAATTGAACTAGATATGTGGTCAAGTATGAAAATGTAATAACCTTGACTCAAAGAAACTAAAAGGAAATAAAAGAAGTTAAAAATTCATGTATATAAATGTATGTGACATGCCATGGTGAAGGATGGAAGAAATTGAATGACTTGGAATGATGTAGATCTCCTCCTTAGAAGCCAAACTCCACTACCACCTTGAAGGAAGAAGCTTGATACAAGAAAGAAACACTTGAACTTGATGAATGCTTGAAGATGATTGCTTGAAATCTCATGAAAGCATATATGATTTCTCTTGATTGCTTGTAGAATGATGATGTAGCTTGATGATGATGAAAATGAAATGCCCACGCCTCCTTATATACTAGTTTTTAGGACTGAAAATAAAGCATGTTGACCTAGGAGCAAAAGAAATCAATCGAAAAACCTGAGGCACTTCGGACCTCATAATTAAATTTCCTTGGGGAAGAGGTCAACTTGGGTCAACCTATTCCCAAGGGGGTCTTAGAGAGGGTTCCTGGAGGCCTCAGAGAAGGTAGAAAAAGAATCAGGAGATGATGAAATTGCTAGAAGATATGGCCAAAAATAGCACCTAAAGGACCATGTTGGAAGATGAGAGAGACCAAAACCACACTAGGGAGGGATAAAAATTCTCAAAATGAAGTGCTTCCCTCTTAAGATGGTACAATTATCCCCCACTTTGGAAGGACTATGAGGTAATTCATACTCTTGGTAAATAAAGAAGGAGAAGAGAGACAATTTCACAACGAGATAGAACAGGAAATGAGCTCACAAACCTAGGATCCTAACTCCATTCCCATGCATAAGAGCACAAAAAAAAAGAAAAAGAAAACAAAAGGAAAAAGAGAGCCAAACAAAAAAAAATCAAAAGACTCAAAACGGGTTAGTATTATAACCCCAAATCAACTACGAAAAGAGACCTCAGCTGAAGAAATGTCTCACCCACTAATATCATATTGAAAAGGCTATCAAAAAGAATTAGGGATCACATAGGAAAGGAAAGAGTGTCTCAAATGATTACATCCCTCATGCTTATATCCTGTTACATGAAATGATAGAGAGAGAGAGAGAGTTTCTTGCCTAGTAATTTTTGTGTGCCTTATTGTGAATCACAAAAAAAATTAAAAAAATGGCAGGATCAAATGGTCTAGCACCCTTATGTGTGCCCGATAGTCAATCATGCGCACCCGTCAGTTCAAATATCACCACAAAGTGTAATTATGGTTGTGTTCTCTGTGGATGGATAAGGGTCCTTTATCCGTAGAGAAAATGTGTGTGTGTGTGTGTCTCCATGGGATGGAGATGTATCACTGATACTCATTAGGGAGATGAGTTCATTAATTAACCATTCCAACTCTAACACTCAAAATACAAGAGAAAGAGGGGCTTCCAAACATAAATCTCAATACAACCCAAGTTAGATTAACAAAACCTAAGAAGATGAAGGGATGCCAATGCTAAACCAAAATTACATTAAGGAATTACCCAAGCAAGTTGTATTTCATGCAATGTAGGATTAAAGATGTATAAATGCAAATGTGAAATTGAAGCAATTGATTTAATGAGACAAGTAAGATAGATCTAGATGTTAAGTGTATGCAATCAGCCTAATTAATCTATATGAAAACAAGTCTACAGACTAAGAAATGAAATGAATGATAGAGCAATCACCTTGAAATGTGTAGAGGAATATGCCTTTTTTCCTTGTAAACTACAAATCTAAACCTATGATAGAACTTCTGATTGCGGATTTGCGATCACAATAGGAAAACCATAAAATGTTGTTTTTCTCATACCTCCAGGAACAGGTCAACCTAGTGCAACATGTTCCAGACACTTTTCCACAAAGTCATCATGTTCCCAGGGTACCGTAAAAATGTCAACCTAACTTGTTCATAAATGTCTTGGCAAGTAGTCTCCACATCTATCATTGTAATTCTAATATCTTGCTCTTGTACATAGAAAAGGTTGTTTTTGGGTTTGGGTGGATGAGGTCTTGCCTTGGTCAAGCCCTATATTGAGGAATAAACCTTGAAATTTAGATGTAAATATAATGATAAAGGAAATGCTAACATTTAGTAGGATTAAATATATCAAATCAAAGATACAATTAACTTTGTAGGTGCAATTGAATTTGATATGTGATCAAGTATGCAAATGTAATAGCCTTGACTCAAAGAAGTCAAAACCTCATGTATAGGAATGCATGTGACATGCCATGATGAAGGATGGAAGAACTTGAATAATTTGGAATTATGGATCTACTCCTTAGAAGCTAAACTCTACAACCACCTTGAAGGAAGAAGCTTGATGCAAAAAGGAAATGCTTGAATTTGATGAATTCTTGAAGATGATTGCTTGAAATATCGTGAACACATACATATGCTTGCTCTTGATTTCTTGTAGAATGATGATGTAGTTTTATGGGGATGAACTTGGGTCAACCTCTTCCTAGAATAGGTTGACTTGGTCGACCTATTCTAGAATACGTCAAAAAAATCAACCTTTTCCAAAATAGGTCGACAAAGTCAACCTATTCCCAAGGGGGGTCCCAGAGGCCTTGGAGAAGGTGTAGAAAGAATCAAGGGATGATGAAACCGCCAGAAGACATGGCCAAAAATAGCACCTAAAGGACCATGTCGAAAGATGAGAGAGAGACCAAAACCACACTAAGGAGGGCTAAAAGGTCTCAAAATGAATTGTGTCAATTTTAAGATGGTACAATGGCATTTTCTATGTTTTTTTTAGTAAGAATATTTGTGCATGTTGTTCTAGTAAAAATTTATTCAATTATAAGAAAATCTTAAGTCTATGGTATCTTCTTAGTGTTTCCTATTTTTTTAGATTTTTGGGTTTCTTTTAAAGTCACAATTTTCACTTATTTTTCAATCATTATTTACCTTATCAAATATTCTATGTCCAGCATAATAAAACTTTTCTTTTATAACTACTTATTCAATCACCTCTTCAATTTCCAATATTTTTTCTCTAAGTTTATTGAGTCCCTTTTTCCTACTAAAATATTTGGCTTCACCTTCTTCCTATACTAATTCTCTCTTTTACTTGCCATTTTATTCTTGTTGTTGTTGTTGTTGTTGTTGTTATTTCAACTTATTGAACTAAGAACTGAGAGTCTCCCTTCCTCAGTGTATATTCCATATGATTCATGACTTCTTAATTTTTCCTTTTCCTAATTTTAGTTTATAGGTTGTCAAATTTTATTTTATCTCAATGGCTAGTTTTACCTTAGATTATATGTTAGATTACAAATGCCTTAAATATAGGTATATTTAAGTTATTTTTATTTGTATTTTTTTGGGGGAAGAACTTTCTATATATTTTTTCATTGTAATGATTTGGCCTTAAAAGGGTCACAATTGGACATCTTTGTATATTTTCATATTTCTCAATGAAGGATATTAATATATTTATAAAAATATAAATAATGCTTCTAGGATTGTAGGTGTATTCAAAAAATCTATAAAGATACATAGATTTTTACAAAGAATCATCTCAAAAAAGGATATTGAGTTCTTGATCCAATGTTTTAGTACAACATTGAAGAGGTTGGAAACATAAAAGAACTAAAATTTTGCATGTCACCCCCAAAATAGATAGTTATACATAAGTAATTAGTAATGGATTAAAAATATCCTAATAAGTTTGGTCGAAGACAAGTCAAAGTAGTTTATTACTTGGTTCTAGTGCAAGAACATTTTTTATTTATCAACTTTAATAATCTATTGTCAACTATTGCAAACTATGTATGGAAATATCCAAAAGGAACCATAGATCTGTTAAATGTAGTAAATGAAGAATGTGTCAATGTTGACGTGGAAGATTTTGCATGACACATACAAGAGGTGCATGCAAAACTAAGGCAATCATTGGAGAAGTATCAAAATAAAAAATTAAGGTAGATGTGGGTGACCATTAAATAAAAAGAATTTACTGAGAAGATTAGTTAGTCATGACATGCTTGTAGCTGAAAATATTCCCTAGGTGGAAATAATAAGTTGAAGTAAGAAATATTAAAGGCCTTGCATAGTGGTACCTTATATTAGAATGCTTATGAAATTAGACTATAAATAAGTTTAAACATCTAACTGACATGACTAACATAGAGCCAAAAATATAAAGAAGGATAAAATATCATCGCATGAATTATATATGGGACACCATGTTCTTAAAAATGGAAGAGAAAAGATAGAGTAAGTTCTAGATGTGTAATTTAGAAAGAGCCAAGAAGAAAAAATACAAAGAATATCTAGTACAATGGAAATGAAGGGGATTTGAAGTTGGTGCATGGATTATTTAAAGATAAGCTGAGATATTTGTTCGAGTGGTCACTAGAACCTCTCTCACCTAGACATAATTTTGAGTAATATGGTCAAAATTTAATTACACAGGTCCTCTAATATAGGAGCACAAGACCAATTGTAAAATGTTACATCACCCTAAAATATTTCATTGCATATTTTATTTTATTTTATGAGTTTTTAAATATTTTATAGGCTATCAAATCTCCATTAAGAAATATAGTTCACACCATAAAGGCATTTTCTTTCCTAATCATTAGTTCAATGTAACTTAAGTTGTAGAGAAAATATTAGAACTAGAATACACCTACCTTGTTTGTTATCCATATGGAACATGACATAATGTCTAATAGCCCCTTTCATGTTCCACTCCAAGTTCTTAATATTGTACTAGCTCTAGAACACTTTGAGACTAGTCCTAAAAGGGGTCACAAGGGAAGGTTCAAGACACTTTGGTTAGAGGTGGTACCATTGTAATTAGAATGGAACTCTATATATGGAAATAAGTTCTGATTAAGAGGAAAGTAGGATTTTAAAGGTCCTAAACCTTTTACAAAGAGAGAGAGAGACAAAATATACATTAAGCACCAAAGACAACAGAAGCCTGTCTAACCAGAAGGGACAACCAAAAGAAAGACAACCAGAAGGGACCACAAAAGAAAGCCTGAAAGGTCTCAAAAAGGGCCAGCAGCCTACACGAGGGACCCAAAAAAATCAAAGGACCGAAAGAGATCATCAAATATTATTAAGCAGATCCGCAGCTTCTGAAGCCAAAAGCTCCATATTCTGAGCCGTTTCCTTAAGAGTATGATTATCCTAATTAGTGCGATTCCCAGAGTCACAAGGCATAAGGTCCTTATATTTTACCATAGTCCCTTCCGACATGTTAAGAAGGGTATTGATATGTCTCACCACCATCTAAAGGGTACTGCAACTCTGGTCCCCAAACTTAATGATCGCGGCCTCAAACTGGGAGATCTTTTCCTCAAAATCGAGGACCTTAATCTGCATGGATGACATAGCCTCATCACAATTAGATATTTGAGAATTCATGGCTTCCATCTTTAAATCATATGAATTAACAATTCCCATAGCTTTATTGATGGCTTCAGTCAACTCACTCAGGAAAATAGGGAAGGGTTTGTCGCCAAGACCCATAGCCTCAAGAATATCAATTCTAGCTTTGAGTCTACCATTAGTTTTCCTCAGATGGAAAAGCTCCATAATAAACCAATCAAAGGCCACCTTAGTCGTATCCACCTCGGCCCAAAGGGTAGTCAGATGGGGGTTCAGCTTGTCCTTCTTAGTAGTGGTGTCGGGAGTGAACTGAGGGTCTTCCTTCTAAATAGGGAGGGCAACAAGGGAGGGATCCATGAGGTCAAAGGTACTCCTAATTTTCTTTCCTTTCTTTCCCTTGCCATGATCCCTTTCTACAGAGAAATCCTTTTCATCCATAGTATCCTCATCACTGTCTAGCGAAGAATCCTCCAAAAAAGACTTTCTTTTGCGGCCTGTAGGGTTCTTGGAAGAAGAAGCATTGCCCTTAATCTGACCTTTCCCTTTCTTACTGAGGTTGGAAGTAGTATCTTGAGAAGACTCATAATCAAAATCCGGCTCTGTATCTGAATCCTCCCCATCATCTTCATCCTCTTCTAAATCATCGCCAAAATTTGAAGGAGTAGCTTTAGGAAATAAGTTATTCAAATCAAACATAATAGAATGTGAGAGAGTTTGAATTGACAATTTCATTTGGACCATAATACCTAGTAAGAACATAAATGAAAGACATATTAGAAGTTATAAGAGACCTTTATTTTTTTAACAATTGAGATTGATTACACACTTAATTTTGACAAATGTATGTTTTAAACAAGTCTATTGAATAAAATAATAATTGGGTTGTGGAAAATCATTTTTCTTAAATATATATATTATATTTTTTTAGGAGCAATTTTTTTTATCTATTTAATATCTAATATTCTTCATTGGAACTCTATTCATGATTGCATTGATATACCTCTTAAGAGCATAACAATTATAATTCAAATGGGAGAGAGAGGTTGAACTAGGGGTAGGGGTTCGACGAGGTTCATTTAGGATTTTATTCATCTGCATGGATGTTGAATGAGAGTCTATTGAAGGTGAGGATGATGATGGAAACTAGGAAGACGGTTCCTTTTTCCCACTACTTTGTTGTTATGGGTTTCATTATTTTTTGTCTAGGTCATTTCCTTTGTCTTTTGCATCCTTTGTTCTTGGTGGCTTTAGGGGTTTAGCATATTTTCCTAGTGTTTCCACTTCTACCCATTTATCCTTCTCATTTGTGGGCATGGTTTTACTATGGAAAGATTATTTTGGCCCTTGGGCTTAGTGTGGTAGATCCCTACTATTTTGGTAGTGTGATGGCTTTTCTTTGGAGTCTTTGGTATCTTTGTCTATGTTGGTTTTTTCCCTTTCTATTGTCTGGACTCTATCTTGGCCCTTTTTTATTATTTTTGTTCAAGCCTTTGCATGGGTATTTTTATCCTCTTTGTTGGTGATGGCATTTCCTATTTATTTGCATCTTTGTCATCTTCTATGGAGGTATTTTACATGGTGCGCTTTCGATTTGGCCCACTTCTATCTTTGGTGCTCCCCTACTTGGTGGGGTTTTAGTGTGCTTTTGAAGTTGATTGGTTGGGGATTTTTGGAGCTTGGTGTTAGGTTTTTCTTTGTTCTTGGGTATGTGCAAGATTATGGTATGTCAAAATAGGCCCTTAAGTGGCAATGAAAATTCAGAATCAAGTTTAGGCAAGTTGACATAAAAAATGAAATAAGTTATAAATATTATATCAAAAATATGTAAGAAGAGAATCTGTAGAAAATTGAATTTAGTTCCTAATATACTAGGCCTTTTTTGAAAAATAATTCTATATGTTGAAATTTTCAAATTTCAATGTAGTAGTATGAAAATTTAAAGAAAAAAATAAATAGGTGTATGTCTGACCACCTTAATCACAATCAAATGATAGTTTTTTTTACAAGATTCTAGATATAAGTAGTAGATTCATGTCCGAATGTGACACATATTTTTTTGTAATTTTTTTCAAGTAAATAATTAATTATTATTTTTCTTCTACAAATTTTCTAGAATTCAAAAACTCTCATGTCTGACCACATTAACCTAGTCTAAACTTTATCAAAATGATTTTATTTTTATTTTTCTTGTAGTAGGAAAAGCATAGAATGTGACACATATTTTTATTTAAAAAATGTTATACAGTTTGAAAGTTATAGCTATTTTTCAATAAGTTTATCAATCAAGACTAGAAAGATAACAAGTAGGTGTATGTCTGACTACATTAAACAAAATCAAATGATAATATTTTTTTCTAAGATTTTAGATAGAAGTAGTAGACTCACGTCTAGATATGATGTATATTTTTTTATATTTTTTTCCTTGTAAATAATTAATTATGATTTTTCTGCTACAAATCTTCTTGAATATAAAAACTCTCGTGTCTGACCACCTTAACTTAGTATAAACTTCATCAAATTGAAATAATTATTTATTATCATTTATTATTATTGTATTATTTATTATTATTGTTTTACAAAGAGTCTATCAATTAGGACTTATTTTTCACATCGCCACTTTTTGGTATACCATAATCCTACACATACTCTCTTGGAAAATATTTTTTTGTGTTTTTTAGTGTTTGACTTTCTTTCATGGTTGGGTTTTTTGTCGGTGGCCCTGCTCCTATTTTTGGTTAGTTGGATGCTATCAATTTTTAAGGGCCCTTTCTAACCTTTTTTCATTTTTGGTTGGAGTTTTCTTAGATTTTTCGGGCTTTGTTTTCCCTTGGGATAACCTAGTACTTTCTAACCTCTTGGTGTTTGTAGGTTCTCTCTATTTTTATTAATTTTTGTTCTTCCAAGGCTCCTATGGAGGTGGAGTGTCCCCATTTGAGGTGGGTTTCTAAGTTTTACCTTGTTGTGGGATTCGATCTTTCTGGTACCTTCTTCCTCTTTCTTGTTTCCTCTAGAGGTGGTGGTATTTCCTATGGAGGCAAAGATTTTCTAGTTAGAAGATGTTTTTTTATGCTTGATGTGTTCTTACCTACTTGTTGGTTTCTTAGAAGCAAGAATGGATCTGGTGAAATTTTATTGACTAGAGTTCTCTTTCCTTGTTTCTCTTATTGAGGTGGGATTGTTTTCTTTTGAGTGGAGAGGAGTATTGTAGTTGATAATTCATTTTTTGGTGGAAAGTCTTTGTTGGCCATGGCTGGTTGGTTTTGGGTATGTTTATTTTATCCAAGTTGAAGTTTTGGAAATCCTTTCACATTTTGTGGCTTAGGATGTTGTGATGGTTCTGCTTTGGTGAACTATTCTACAAGAATTATCTTTCTATGTGTTGTTTTAAAGGTTTTGGGAGCGTTGTTAAAACCTAATGTCTCATAGATTTGGGAAGCCTTTCAAACCCCTCTAGTTTTCCTCTCAAGTTGGGAGTTTTTTATTTGCTAGGTTTACATTTATTGCTCTATCTAGTGGCTAGAAAACCCATTCCTCGGGTTTAAGGATCCTATAAAAAACCATATTTTTAATTTTTCTAAGGTTAAGGGGGGCCTTTTATAACTCTTTTCATTTCTCGAGGCTTCGACCAATTTAAGTTGCAGCTTTGTACTTTGTATGCTTTCTTGACTAGGCTACTAATTCTTTGTTGTTTGTTGGCTGGTGTTATGAAGTGTTCTATTATGTGTAGTTGATCCTTCTTGGGGTTCCATATCCTCCTCAAAATATGTTTGTAAAGGGTTTCTCATCTCTTCAAAACCCATTTTTCCCTAGTAAAAAATAATTAGATTTTATAATCTATAATCATGTCTATAATGTCATAGAGAAGTAAGGAAGAATTTAGCCTCCTTGAGGACATTTGTCAATGCTATTCATTTAAAGCTATCATATTTCTACAATTCATTAGAATAATGCTCAAGTTTCTAGATTCCATTGTGTAAGATGGAATTAAATAACATAGGAATTATCAAATTCCAATATTTGATAATTATAGAAGTTTTTAAATCTGGAACTTGACAATCCCAGTTCCAGTTTAATTCCAGCAAACAAACAGATGTTACGTGTTTTCATGTCTGAGTTTTTAGCTGCGTCCTTCACGCGATGACAACTTTTCCTTGTCATTTCTACGCGTGATGCTTCCGCTTCTTCAACTTGACTAATTCAAATATTCTTTCTTTACATCATTGAGTGATCTAATAACGACGTCATCAAATATTTCCCTTAATAATCTGAAATACGAACTGCCCTCATTTCGTCTTTATTATATTAACAAAAAAAATTTTCCTTCTCACACACCGACATAAGTTTATCTCACGTTGGCAATTCTTTAGACGAGGCAGAAGCTTCCAAATTTCTTTCCTGGTCTCATGGAAACTACTCGCATACAGCCTTCCTTAAACGATCTGAAACTACTCGAAATTGATAAGATTTCGTACTTAATTCACCACGATGAGAAATTGATACACTTTTCTAGGAAGAATACTGCTAATTTATATATCTCCAATGATTGAATAAATTAATTTTCAATTTGGTAGGTACATACCATTGGCAATACTTTCCACAAATAATCGCAAAATCACTACTATTTATTCATATCCCACACACCAAAACTATGCAGAAAATTTAAAAGTCCTCACAGATTTCCGTGAACAGAAACCCATTTCTAAGAAATCAAAATGAAGGTAAGTTTATATTTCTATTCATGAATATGTTGGGTTTCAGGATTCACGTCGAAGTTATAACTAATTCATTTTATTTTTTTCAAAATTTGCAGAAAATGGTGATACAATTAATGATGGAGGATGAGAAAAGCAAGAAAAAGGCCCTGAAGGCGGATGCAATAGTGGAGGGTATACTGCAGTTTCCTTTTCACTTTCAAATCCTAATCTTTGATTTATTCTGCTATGTAATCTGATTATATAAATATGAATATTTGTATTGCAGGGGTGGATTCAATGGCTGTGGACATGAAGCAAAGGAAGATCACTGTGATAGGGGAAGCAGATCCAGTGTTTGTGACATTAAGATTGAGGAAATATGGTTTTTGTTGTGCAGAGTTTGATAAGTGTGGGGCCTCATAAAGGGATCTTGCTGCGCCTTTCACTAAATTTTCATTGTAAATGCTAATTGGTAGTGATGAGAATGCTAACATCTTATAATGAATAAAGTTTCAGCTTCTGATGTCACATTTTTCTGAACTACTTGATTCCCATTTGATGCAAATTTAATATTCTTCAAATTTCCGAAGTTGGTTTGGTTGCTGGAATTGATCTGGAATGGGGAAAACGGGAATCAGTTTCCCTTCTCAAAATTGAATTCTCAATTCCATGCCTCAATTTTAATACTAGGTTCTGAGGTGGATTTGCAGAATGCTCATTTTGGACCAAAATTAGAATTGGCCTATACCAATTCACCAATTCCCATTTTGCAATTCAGTCAATTCTAGCAAATATTAATATATTGTAATAATTTTTCAACCTATTTTGGTGGAATATATTAAAATAATTAAATATTGACAATGACATACTCTTGTATTAACTTTGGATCCTTATTTAACTAACATCCATTTCTTGTTACTCTCACCCACTTGAATTTACATACATGTAACCTTATACTTGTACCATTTGCAATCATTCTCACACTTGCTTTACTATTAATCCATATTTTTATGTATCAATTTTAATCCTAATATATCCCACTTGCCATACTAGGTTGATTCCATGCCACAGAAATTTCATTCTCGTACTACTCAAAATTGACCCAAAAATAATAATTATAAAATCTAAAATTCAAATTGCTTTAACTCCCTCTCTTTTCTATTCGCTCGTAGGAGCTAGTTTGGTATACATTTTGTTGGGGATGAAGTTCAAAG
>BSBK01005224.1:0-212500 GCA_027943335.1 Chamaecyparis obtusa
AAAATTTTGAGTCTAACTATCTTCAATTTCTTGTTGAAGTTCAGAGTTTTCTGATTTCAGGAAAAAAGTGGCATCTTATACCCCCTTTTTGGTCCCCCATCTTTGTACACTTACCCCATCACTTTTCCACATTTAAGATATTTTTATTAACTATAACAGTAATTGACATTCAAACCCAAATTTCTTATTATAAAAAAATTGTCTATGTAATCTTCTTGCATGTGTCCTAATATGTCTCCATGAAACCAAACCACACAAATTTTCTAGCACAACATTTTTTATTTGAATTATTCATTTATTTCATTATCATTCAAATGAGTTTCTTTCTCAATCGGTGTTTCTATGTCTACATCTACATTGTTGATTTCAATCCGAATTGGTGTTTGATTTTCAGTTTCAATTGGGGTTTGACTTTCAGTTCCTTTATCATTATGATTAACATTACTAATTTCTAAAATTTTGTGTGCAATTAAATTTGTTAATCTATTTTCAGGAATAAAATTTAAATCATTTTTATTGTAACCTGCTTCTACTATATCATGAACATCTTTATCAGAATAAGTTGTAACATTTGGATGTGAAGACATACGTGTATCCAATACTGGATTAGAAGATACACCTGAATTTTCTTCTTCAACCTTTGTATCCATTATGGTGTCTTCATTGTCCTCCTCTTCTAAAACAATTTTTGAACTCAATGCTCCAACATTATTCAGGTTTGGAGTCTTTCTCTTCTTTCTCATCGTCATTTTGCCTCCTCTCTATTTTTTGCAACCTCCTCGGATGTTATAACCTTCATTGACCTCTTTCTACCTCAATTTGATCCCATTTTGCAACAAGATTCAAATTCAAACAACCTTTTTTTGAATGTCAGATCCAAAATAAGATAAAAATATAGAATGTTGATAGAAATATTCTCTTTGTTCACTGTGGATCAATATAAAACTGATTGAAAACTCATCAATCATTGAGATCAAGCCCACGGTCTTGTTTTTTTGGTTGCAAAGACTCTTTATGAAATGTGTGCCCATTTTGTAGCTTCACAAAATGGTGCCTGTTTTGGAGTTTCACAAAATGGGTACCCATTTTTTAGTTTCATAAAACGAGTGCCCGTTTTGTGAACTTAACTAAATGGGCACCCATTTTGTAAATCTATGAGAAGAAACCCTATCTACTAGCTTACGTTTTGGTTCAGGACAGGCTTGGTGGGACCAAGTCTATGCTTGACCCTGCAAAAAATGGGCTAAGGCATTATAGAATAAAATTTCTACCTTGTCGTAATTTTTCTTTTTTCATGAATAGAGGCCTTCATTATTAATACATATATTAAAGTACAATATTCACAAAAAGGGTCGGGGGAAAGAGTCACCTCACAAGTTCACATGACACTTAGGCTAGAAATAAACAACTATTCAACAAAAAACTATAAAACTAGAAAACCCTAAGGCTGTGAGAGTAGTAGCAAAAGAGGGAGGAGGATCTTTATCATTTTGGATTGCCCCAAACATTGAACCTAGGAGTCTAATCAAGAATGGCCCAGCCATCTTTTGGATTTTCTTTTTCAACTTCTCCTTCCTCCTACCTAGGTGAGATAGCCAGTGCTAGGTGAGGGAACTTTCCTTGATTATCAAGAGCAGAGGCCAAAGGCTGAGAAAAAGTAGTAGTAGTGGAAGTAAGCATAGGAGGCCAACTAGAACCTACATCCCTTTGATGAGGAGGGGAAGTGGAGCGGCGACATAATTGCTAAGGAGTCTTGGAGATTTTGGTAGAGGAGCTCTGACTACGACATCAGCCACTGGGTAGTGTATGGTCAGTTGCGAGAGAATCTAGAGGCACCTAAGAAATAGTGCAAGGGGCATTGTCCTAGTTCTGGAGCAACTCCTATAGGTGGGAAACCTCCAAGACCACCTTATCTACTTGCACCTAGATTTGCATCATTACATTGTTACAAATACAAGCTTTATCAAAAAGAGATACATGATTATCATAAAAATTGTGAGAAAAAAACACAGTGTTTCTATCTTTCCATAGAGTAAACAAAATTTCCAGCCTAAAAGTATGTCATATCTGGGTAAATTGGGAAGGCATTCTAGGAGAGTCTTTGAGAAGAGCCATATGCCAAAAAAAGGGTTCTAGCCTGACAGGGAGAAAAAAATTCATGAATCCAACTCTAGTAGTTTTGGGCACAATGAAAAACCAAAAAATATGCATGAACATCTCTGAGTGACCACAAAAGGGGCATTTAGGGTCAAGAACCCCCATATGCTGAAGTCTAGCTCCCAAGGGTAAGCCTTGGTATAACAAACACTAGGCAAAATGAGCAATTTTAGGCTCAGTAACATAATGACAAATAGTACAAAATCTCCTACCCTAGCTCTTTTGAGAAGAAGAAAGATGCGAACATTGGTTGAGAGAATCAATCATGGGAAAATGAGGCATAAGCCAAGAATACCAAGCTTAGGCTTGTAACTGGTGAAAGGAGTGGTAGGATACCACTTCTAGTCTTTCCACCATGATTTGACTAATTGAATTCCTAGCTTGTGCAAGAGGTGAGGTGGAATGGTAGAAACCAACAAGTCAAAAGTTTGACAATCTGGGTGGATGAGCTGAAATTGAACTGGGAGATCATCCCAGGATCGAAGACTCGTAGTGGCTCTAGAGAAAAAATACTTGGGGGTTTGAATGCCATGCTTTTGAAACCAAAGAGCACTAACCCCTTGAATTCTAGCAAGAGGAGTCCCTTGCTATGCAAAAAGAGGAGACCACCAAATGCTCTACTAGTTGAAAGAAAGACCATCTTGAAAACTATTCCTAGCCCACTGAAGCAATGGCTTGACAGACTCCTAAGCTTTCCAAATACTTTTGGTGACAAAAGTACCCTAGATCTAGATAGGCTCCCTCATAACCAGAAAGGTTTGAAATCCAATCCCCTTCTAGGTAGGCTTGTGAAGAGGAAAGCCTAAGGAAATGCAGTGACGAAGTAGAATTTTCCAGGATTCATTACCTCTGAGGCATCCCACAACCCACTTGGCACAAAGGGCTTGCCCTTGCTTCTATGTATCAATTAATCCAAGCCCACCATAGGACTTTGGAAGGAAACAAAAGTCCTAGGAAACTCTATGAAAGCCTTGGTGATCAATGTCGGAGGCCCAAACAAAATCCCAAAGAAGTTTCTGAGTTGTTTGTAGGAAGCTTTAGAAGGGGCCCAACAAGAGGAGTAATAAACATGGATGAAAGCTAGGACTTTGAGTAGATCTAGAATTTTCTTGCGAGGGAGAGCGGCTTTGTGATCCATTAGGTACAATTTTTTTCAATCTTAGCAAGAACTCTCCATTCCATAGATCAATAGGATTGCCTTGAAAAGAAAAGGGAATACCAAAATTAGAATATCTCCCCATGTTGAATTCTTGTCTAGTAAAACTAAGGAAGCCAGGGAGGCTCAGGAAGATCCAACTTTCTATAACAAAGGGTTTTGTGCCACTGAATGGCTAAGCTAGAATCCAAGCAAAAGGGTGTCTAAACACTGCATGGTTTCCTTGATATTCTCTTCATCCTCCGCTAGAGTCAGGAAGGAATCATCGATGAAATGGCCATTGACAAGTTGTTGGGAGGAATCTGGCAAGGAGATTCCCATAATAGTTCTTGTGGAAATGGAGCAAGCAAGTAGATAGCCAAAGCCTTCGACCGCTAACACATAAAGAGGTGAGGCCAGAGGGAAACCCATTCAAATGGAATGGAAAAGCCCAAAGGTGGAAGATTGGTGGACATTGATGGTAATCTAGGAAAAGGAATTATTGAAGAGCATCTGCACATATTGAAGAGATCTTGGGCTGAAACCCATAGCATGAAGCATCGCGAGGATAAAATGTCATTCAATATGATCATAAGCTTTAGCAAAATCAATTTTGAGAAAAAGGCTTTTTGGTGAGACTTACGAGCCCATTCCATACCTTCTCAAACATCAATGATGTTGTCAAGAATAAAACTTGACTTAATAAATCCTGTTTTCTTAGGCTAGACAATTTGTGAAAGCGTGTGTCAGATCTTGAGAGCCAAGGCTTTGGCAATGATCTTGTATGAGACATTAAGCAAAGTGATGGGCCACCAATTACAAATGTCCTCAGGATCCCCAACTTTGGGAATGAGCTTAATATTCCCCTAGTTAATAATATCCCCAAGAGATTGGGTATGAAAGGCTTCCAGGTAAACCTATTGGAGATCCAAACAAATGGCATCCCAAAGGGTTTTGTAAAAATCAAAGGGAAAGCCATGACAACTAGGGGCTTTATCATCAGCCATGTCAAACACAGCTTCATGAAGATCCTGCAAGGAAAGTAGTTGGTCACAAAAGACCCACTGAGCAGGGGAGACACACTGAGGAACCACCACAATGCAATCTATGAGAGCTTTCTTGCTGCTAGGGGAGCAGCCCTGAGTAGCAAAGACTTGTTCATAATGGTGAACAAAGCCTTGCAAAACATCTGGAAGCTCCATGAAAAGGCAATGACCTTCTCAGATTTTGGATATGCCCATACTAGAATGTCGAGGATGGAGGGCAGTAAAAAATTCTTTTGAGACTTGGTCTCCAACCTTTAACCAGTGTAGCCAAGCTTTGATCTAGGCTCCTCTAGCAGCATGATTGTCAACCACTTGCTTCTGGTGGTGTAACTTGGCAAGATTTATTTGAAACTCTTGATTGAACAGGTCTTGAGCTAAAGCTTCAGTGGCAACATGCAAAGCTTTGGTTTTGACATCATAGGCTCTGTAATGGCAGTTGGCCAATTTCTTGCCATAGATGTGCAAGAAATGAGCTGTACCCCCGATGGCATCATTCCACCATTGAATCCATCCTGTCAAGTGGGTGGGTCTAGGCTCAAGGTTCCAAACCTGATGAATGTGGGCCACAATGGAAGGATGATGAAGGACATATGTATTAAAGTATAATTGGATAGTGGGAGGCCCAACCTTAGCTATCTACCAAACAACATTAAATTGGATGGGAAAGTGGTCTAACAAGGTCACATCAACAAGAAGAGTGACTAATAAGGCTCGCTTTTCAAAAAAGGAAAAAAAAGATTGAGCCAAGATCATGGCATGATCAAGCCTTTTATGAATTCTATCAGAAGAAGCCCTATAATTAGACCAAGTGTGCCATTCCCCATCAAAATGGTGGTGACCCACAGTGGGATCAAAAAGCCCTAATTTATTATGCATGTAGTACCAGGCTTCTCTCTCACCACCTGTCCATCGAGATGGCACAAAGCCATCCTTGTTAGATGCCATCTCCACCATATTGAAGTCCCCACAAACAAGCCAGGTAGTAGGTGGCAGAGAATTTGCAAGCCAACATTGTACCTAAACTTGAAATACTAAGGTTAACTGAAAATTTAATAACTTTTTTAATTTTATGTTTTTTGAAAAATGAGTTATATGAGACCAATCTACATAGAATTTCCTTAAATGGAAAAAAAAATTGGAAAAAAGTGAAGTTATCATCAAATTATGGTGTTTGTACACCATGAAAATGTACTTTATAGTCAATTAAAAATTAATTAAAAAAATATTAAATATAAAATAAGATAAAATATTCTGACCAATCTTCATTTTTTAGGTACCTTTTCCCAAAAGGATTCACAAAAATACATTCATTTACTTTTAAAAAGGGTGTATGTACACGTGTTAGGTGTGGTTCTAAAATAGGCATTTTGAAAAAGTGGTTTTAAACATGCCCACTAAAATTCAATTTAGGCCATGTGGGTATTGAAATAAATTACATATTTGAAAACTAGACTCCGAGCACTAAATTTTATATTACTCAAGTTTTCCAAGATTCAATCTTTAAGTGCCTCAAATTTTGACATCAATTGACAAAAAATTTGAAAATAGAGAAAACACTTCCACTTTTTGGCCAAAAGTAGGACTCAACTTCTTGTAGGTACCCTTACATATCATTTAATTTTTGGCTAACTTAAGATAAATGATTTACATATGTAGGAAATTTAATGCATTTGACATGGATTAAAAGGTATAATTTATTATTTGGTTTCCTTCTCTTTAGTTAGCAAAATATATACATCCTACTATGTCTATCATTTGAATGATTGCAGGTATCATGAAATAGGTATTTGTCTAATCTATCTTCCTCAAGTGAGGAATATGTGGTAATAAAAGACAAAAGTGATACATCTAGTAGGTCTAAAATAGGGAGATCAACTAGAGGTCAAAAGATTAGAAGAAAATTTCATAAATGAATGCAATTTTTCCTTGCTGAGGGGGGTCATGGTCTTATGATAATGAGACCAAAGGCGACATGAACATTTCTTTAAGGTATACACATCTTCAGAAAGAATGGATACCTAAGGAACTACCTCCAGTTAACACTTATTTTTCTGTTAATGAAATGATATATCGCATAGCTCCATCTCTATTACATGGTTTGGGCTTATTTTACATGGATGGCATAAAGGTTAATTATAATCAAGTTGTTCAATTGATGGAGTATGTAGGACCTTGTTACAATTACAATATAATTAGATGCGGATTGTGCAATATAAAAAAAGTATGCATAGGTATGCATTGGAAGCAAATTATATAAAATGCAAAAAAAATGATCAAACTAAAAGGCTCACTATGTATATTGATGAAACGCCAAAAGCAACAGGAAATATAAAGTGTCTTTACTAAAATTTTAATCTAGTGCAATGAATTTCATTTCATGGTTAATAGATGATATATGTTGTCTTGAGATTTTAGATATGTGATTGTTTCTTGTTCTTATTTTTAGCAAGTTGAGTTTTTCTATTAGCATATCAAATTTTCTATTTTAGTTGGAATTTTTTGTTTTAGGCTCCTAATGTTTATGAAAATTCACTTTAGTCGCAAAACTAACAACTTTCTCATGAGAAATACCAAAATGAAACACATTGATTGTCAGTCCACTCCACATGCCCACTTGTCATTATCCTCTGCCAAATTGACTTAGATTAGCCATATGTTGCCTCACTTGTTTGAGGTAAGCCAAACTCAGTTCAAATCTCTTAACAATGGTACATATCCATCCAAGTGCAACAACCTTCAAAGATTTATAGCATTAAAGAGAATCCCCATATTTTATGAGCCTAACATAGTCTTTGGCCACTTTGGCAATGAGATTGTGAGAAATATTGATCTGGCCAAGGGCCAACTTGTAGCGATATTTATCATATAAAATATTTAGCAGATCTCCATAAAATGGATGCACATCATCTTGGCAGGGGAAATTGTCTTGGTAGATCTCCATAAAATGGATGGACATGATACCTATCAGTTGAACTAGACTTTCTTTGTTGTAGAATTGATTTAGTATACAATACTTTCCAATAGGGCTTTTTTTTAAAAGCAAGGTTTTCATAGCATTCTCTACCACTTGAGGAAAACTTTTCATAGCTAAATTTCCTTGCCACAAAGTTAATATTTCCCTAAAGATTTACAAGTTAGTAAGTCCTTGGCTAAAGGGTTGATAACCTAAATAAATTTTCAAACATATGAATAGATAAAACTCATACAAGAAAAAGCTAGAGCCAGATTGAATAGTATTGGCTATTTGTTAGTGGAAGGTCCCTACTAGAATAGACACATTTGTCACTTCATTAAGATGAAAATTGTGTACTAAGTTTCTTAACTATATAAGTCATCATCATCTTTCTTATCTGATGTATAAAATACATATGAAGCACTAGTAGTGTTTTTGCAAAGGCTTGATACTTTTGAATATCCATATTACTGACACTTCTTCAGGCATATTTCATTGACTCCACAAAATGAGCAGCATTTATTTTAGCTACCTGATCACTATCATCCTCATAAATTTCATCAGGGTTCTCACTTCTTTTTCTTTCATGTTCAATATCTTGTAAAATTGGAAAGGAAAGAGAACATGACAAATTGAAATAATGAGATACAAGTTGAGGAAAATTGAATCAAAAAATGTAAAATTCTAACACACTAGTTCAAAAAAAAACAATTAAGAAATTCATAACCATCTCTAGCTTGCAAAAGCTACCACAATTGAAACTCACCTTCTCAATATTTTCTCTAATAGCATACTTGCAAGCCTGTTGGCAAATATTTGTAATATTGGCTCCACTGAATCCTTGAGTATAATACGCTAGTGCTATTATAAGGTCTACATCCTTTGAGATGGGTGATTTTCTCAAGAAAGAACTAAAAGTTTGATAATGTGAGGACCCATTAGGTAAGGGAATATAAATCAACTGGTCAAGTTGGCTAGGCCTTAGCAATGGTAGATCAATGGTATCGAGTCTATTTGTAGCACCAATAAAGAAAACTATTTTCTTGGTTGTCATACCATCCATCTCTATCAATAACTAGTTAAGGACTTTGTGTTGGTAGTTCCCTTTGATCTTCAACTTGTAGATTTATACTTTGATGGATAATTTTAATAACACCTTGACTCTATCACCACTCCAAAGTCTACAAGAAAGAGGGCCAATTAACAAGGATCAAAAGACATCCTCCTACACTTTGAGCTCTAATGCTCAGGTAGGTGTACCCTTCATTCACTTCTTCAAAGGAATCCTGAAATGTTATACCAATATACTCTTTACTAATTGATTTAAGGATTTGATCATTTAAATTTATGTGTGATTGATTATGAAGGACTGCCTCTAGAGAATGGACTAGTGCCTTAACCAGGGCATAGAGTCACTCACCAACATATATCAACTGAACCCTAACTCAAATACACATGAACTTTGAGTAAGTTCTTTGCCTATTACCCCCCTCACTCCCAAACATGATCATCAAATTCCAATCTAACAATGAACTCATTGAAATCACCCTAAAGGCTTTAATCCTAACTTTGTTAGGAACTCCAAGATAATCTCACAATACTCTTTGTTTACCATATGCTAATCCACTTTGTGAACTTAACATATATGAATCCAAAATCAAAAAAAGAAGACAATCAGAGATTTGAGATAGGAATTCAAGTGTATTCTCATTAATTTTTAGAATCAATACATTACCAAACAACAAAATACCAAAGGAATAGAGCCAAAATCTAGGCTCTACTTGCTCAGTATAATACCATCAACAACAACCAGGGACCAAAGAAAGTTTTGGAACCCGCACTAAGTCAAAAATTCTATAATAATATACCCCCTAGTCATCTTGGAAACTCAAAATAGGTTGCAACAAGATATGAATGACTAGGGTTAGGGTTTCACACACTAAACCCACAATAAATAGTCACAAATTTATTACAGGGGGTGAAACCCAAGCAACCAGGAGAAAAAAAATCCTAGGGTGATCCATAATCATGATAAATCTTAGTGAGAAGGTACTGAGAACCACAAAGATGCCTAAATGTCAACCTATTCGACCACCTACAACACTACTCGAGCATAAAACCGCACAATACAAACCCTTGCAAATGATCATGGCACACCTTGGACCACTCTGCAATGGCAAACAAATCACCTCCTACCAGCTCTAGTCACTTTTGTATTCAATTTTAGTCCTTCTGGTCAAAAGAAACCCCTCACAAATTTGAATTTGAAAAACAACAATCATTTCCAAGCACCTGTGGTAGATCAACAGCCTATATTATAATCTGGATCAACTTTATATCCTGACTGTTAGATCTTCATGTTTCGTGGGCTTAATGTCCTTAACCTCTATAGGAATCCCAGTTTACATTTAGTGACCATGCGACAAAGCATTTATTATTCACAAAGTGAAAAATTAACTATTCACCAGGATATCTAACCTACCCCAGTTACATCTGGTGAATTGGCAACAAAAGGCTTTTGCCAGCTTGCAAAACATTTTAAGTCACCGCTAAAATATTTAGCGATCATGTGACGTTCCTTCGTTGATTCACCAATCATTTTGGAACACCACCATTTTATAATGCAAATGAATGAACCCATTGAATTTTGTCAGGCCGCTAATGTTATTTATTCAGATCGCCAAGACCTTAGACCCCACCTAAGCCTACTTTATGCCACTTGTTGTTACCTCATTCATGGCTCATGCTCAGTCACACTGACATAGGACTCACTTTCTGTAAGCCTTATAAATGAACGGCTATCGCAAGTTCACATAGCCTCAAAAGATTCTATGCGAACATTAGAAAGTTGTTAGATCTTATATCTCCACATCCTTTAGAATCTCTCAGGCCCATTGATGTGTCTGCATCTACTTTCTAGCTTGGCCACTCATAATGCGACACCTAGCAAAATGGTCCCACAATTCTTGGCAAACCTTTACTCTTTGACCCATTTGGCAAATATGTGACTGCAAGAAATTTCAAGTCGCTAGATACATTACTTAGCCCATGTTAGATCAAACGATTCAACGAATGACTGGATTCACTAAATCACAAAGTCCCTTCTTAACCTTAGGTTACTCTTTGAAAACTGGTGAATACATAAGAAAATTGAGGGCCCACTTCTTATCTAGCGAATTAGCGACCAAAGACATTTCGCTAATTTGTAGAAAGACTTGAAACATTGCCACTTTATCTAGAGATTCAGCAAACACATATTCACTGAATTGCTAAAAGATTTAGAACCCTACCATAATACTTTGTGAACAAGAGAACATTGCAAACATTTATCAGGACTACCAAAGATTTAACTGCTCTGCCAAAATCCTAGACCAGAAGCTGGGCCCGCATGAAATGAGATCAATGGTTATTGTAAGATCTCATGCACCTGACACATCTCATAAGAACTTACACCTGCCACTGATTTACTAACAATGTCAGGACCCTCTGATGCATTCAGAAACTAGGTCCCACTGACAACTACCACTATGTTATTATATGGACCAATTAGAGACCACCAACTATGCTTACACATTACCTTGGACCCATTGATAGCCTTCACATTAGATTAAAAATTGACGGCTGTCTCATGATCAGGAAGGGGATGAATATTCCTTGCGATCATGTGACAACCACCAGATCTTTAGTCAACTAACAACTTGACCCCACCACGCCATATCATCTTTTCTTTCAGCCAATAAAATGTCACCACTTGTGCTTATGTGGCAGTGGTCTCACCTACATTGAAAGGGTTACGTCATGAAAATGAATCAATGATCATCGCAAAAGTGCAAGCCTCTGACAAAACCCTTGGGCTTTAGCAACAACTGTCAGATCAAGATGGTGTTAGAAGGCTGGGCCTAGGAAAATATTAAGCTAGAATATAAGAAAGATTAAAGCACATGACTTAAGCTTTTAGGAAAAATTAGGTATTGAGGAACTTAGGAAATATTAAAGGTCGTCAGGGTTAGAGACTTAGGAAAATAAATCAAGGGGGGCCAACATAAAACTTTAGTCGCATGATCGTAAGACATGAAAAAGGTTCACACAATCATGTGACAAAGAGGTGACTGATTTTCACACCTAGGTTAAAGGACTTTTAAGTGGCCTGAATAAAGTAACATCAAATTAGAACAAGGCCAGGGCATAACAAAGGGTTTTTGAACATAACGGCTAGATTTTCAAAAATTTGAACTAAGGGCTCATGTCAGAGGCACAAAAAACATTGCAGAGACTAGGGGAAAGGAGCTATAGACATGATTTTTTTTGCACATGCTAACAGTGGCTTTGTCTAGGGATGTATGCCTCCCACAGGCATAGCAAGGACCTAGAATCACTGGTAAAAGTAGATCATCCCACTAGAAAACTAACAACAGGGAGCAATGGGAACAAAACCTTACAGACCAGGACAAAACAGGACAAGGGCAAGCAACTATTTACAGAATTCACAAAATATACAAACCTAACTACTATTCATGAAAAGCAGAATACCTTCAATTGAAGTAATTCTTCAAGAATTATCCATGAACTGGCAATTCCTGAATATCACCATTTAATTCCTTGACAATATATGAATATTGGCCCCAATTCTCATGAATTAGATATGGCCCTAGCAAGATGGAATCAAACTTACCATGTTTTCCTTTATCCTCCAATCTAGCATTCCATATTAACACCAAATCACCAGGTTCAAACTTTATGTCAACAGTCTTCTTATCATACAAATTCTTAACCTACAATTACAGTTTGGCATTTCTTGCAACTGACTCTCTTCTAGTCTCATCCAACCTAATGAGTTCCTCAATTCTCAACTAAATTTCATCATCTAAATCATCATCATATAATTGAACAAACTTGTACATTTCCAATAAATTATTCTGAAGCATTCTTGCATGTATTCCATATACTAAATCAAAGGGTGCACAACCAATTACCCTCTTCACAGTTACCCTATCAACCCACAGAGCTAATGGAAATTTAGAATTCCATGCCCTCTTAATTTTTTCAAGAATCCTCTTTAGGATTTTAATCAAAATCTTATTAGTAGATTCTACTAACCATTTCCTTGTGGATGATAAGGTGAGGAATTAGAAATATGAATCTTGAAACCTTTGCAAAAGTCCTTATATTTAGTAGTCTTGAAGTACATGGCATTATCACTTACTATTCTCTCAGGGCAACCAAACCTTGTAACAATGTTGTTCAACAAGAAATCATTCACCACCTTGCTGGTTGCATTTCTTGTAGGTATAGCCTCTACCCATTTTGTAAAGTAATCAGTGGCAACTAAGATCCGTGAGTTTCCTCTACTAGACTTGTTTGGTATCTCCCCTATGAAATCAATTCCCCATTGTTGGAAAGGAGCCTATACTTCTAATCATTTTAATGGCACATTACATAAAAATTTAAGCTTACTAGAGAACCTTTGACAATCATCACAACTCCTTACCAACTGCTCTGCATCCTTGAAGATTGTGGGCCACCAGAATCCTACTCTCAAGATTTTATGAGCAGTTGTTTTACCCATGTAATGTCCACCAAAAATTCCCCCATGCATTTCTTTCAACAACTTAGTATGCAATCTAAATTCTTTCTATACAATTTACATTTCACAATTACATACTTGATAGCCTATAATTTCAATGCCCTCTTCTGATTATCATTCATTCCTATTGGACATCTCATATTTCTCAAGTAATAGATAATATCCTGATACCAAACACAATCATCCATGTCACATGTATAATCAATTTTAGAATGATATACCTGATTTGCATCAAGATTGGATTGAGCCATCAGTTTTGCCAATCCTGTTCCTCTAACCAATTTAGTAATCTAGACATCAACATTGAATTCTTGGATACTATTGATCCATCTGCATCTTCTCCCAGACACCTCTATGAGAAAATATCCTTCACACCTTCGCTTGGCAGAAAAGTCATCACAACTACACCCATCAAGTAACACAGAAAAGCCTTGACTACCTTCACAAGTGCATATGCTTGTTTCTCATTTATGTCATACTTCAATTCAATAGCCTGTAAAGATTTATTGAAAAATGCAATAGGCTTCTCAAAACCATCCTTATTCTTTTGTAACAAAACTATAGCAATAGTATGAAAAGATGCAAAGGAAAAGATGTGCATTGGGACATTATAATCAGTTGCCTTAAGCACTGGCACATCTTTGATAACCTACTTGATATTTTTGAAAGCCTCATCAAGCTCACCTTCCCAATTGATTGCAGATCCCTTCTTCAACATCATAGAAATAGGTCTAGTGACCTCAGCAAAGTTTGTTACAAACCTCCTTAAGAAATTGACTTGACCAAAAAAGGATTGAATCCCTTTAACATTCTTTGGTCTCTAAATTTTATCAATGGTTGCTACCCTATCAGGGTCAATTCTTACTCCTTGCTTCCCAACTAAGTGGCCAAGCAACTTACCTTCAGTGAAACCAAATGCACATTTCCTTGGGTTTAATGAAATGCCATATTCAAAAGCCCTTATGAATATTTTCTCTAAATGAATACAATTGTCTTATTCCCTCTTCGAGTAAGTAGTTAAATCATCTTGATAGACAACAAGGAAATCATCAATAAAATTTGAAAAGGCAACATCCATTGCCCTCTAAAAGGTAGCACCAGCATTTGTGAGACCAAAAGGAATTCTCACATAAACATATGTCCCCCAAGGTGTTGTGAAAGTTGTCTTGAATTGTTCTGATTCTTTAGCAATCACTTGATTGTAACCAGAGAAACTATCCATCATAGACATTAATTCTGATCCAGTCACTCTCTACAACATAGCTTCCATATTGGGCAAACAATATTTATCCTTTAATGAGCTGATGTTCAAATTCCTGAAGTCCACACAAAGCCTGATGTCACCATTTTTCTTTCTCAAATGAACAAGGTTTGAAACCCAAGAAGAGTTCCTTATAGGCATGATAATTCTAGCATCTCTCAATTTCATTAACTCTTCTTCCATCTTGGGTGCCAAAGTAGGATTAATAGGTCTTTGTTTTTGCCAGAAAGGTTTAGCATCTTCTTTCAAAGGAATGATATGCTGAAATAAATCTTATCTATAAGCTTTCAAGTCATCATATGACCATGCAAAAACATGCCTAAATTTTATCAATAATTCAATCAAAGATATTCTCACATTGTGAGACATGTCCCTACCAGTGTATACTTTCTTAGGTGCTTCATGTTTTCCAAGATTTATCTCCTCTAGATCAGCATGATCCTCTCTTTTGATATTATTTTGAACTCTATCCTGGTTATCAAAGATAGTCTCCAAAATAACAAGCCCCTTGGGCACCTTGTTAGTTCTAAGCTGAAAAACTTCATTACCAAAGACAACCTCTTTTCCCTCTATTGACTCAACCAAGGCTAAACAATCAAATTCCTAACCATGATACTGATCTTTACAACTCATAAACTTCAAGATATCATTATCATCATCAAAAACTTGCCAATTTTCAATATTGTTTGGTATACTAGGCCTAGCCTGAATTTCAACTTTAGGGATACTAGTAAATGTAATATTAGTGGGATTGATTGCTATATTGGCTAACAAGTCAAGCATCTTATTGTTACTCCTATCCTTCCACTCAATATTGAAGGCATCAAAATGTTCAATCAAATCTAAAACTGTATTCCTATATTGTTTTAACCTCTTGTTCTTGGAAGCATATACTGACCTAACTTGGGACACCACCAACTCAGAATCACCAACAACACTCAAGCACTTAATATCATGTTTTTGTGCCAACCTGAGTCCTAACAACAATGCCTCATATTTTGCTATATTTTTGGTACAAAAGAAATTCGATGTGAAAGAAAATTTGTAGGTGTTTCCATTAGGAGAGATAACTAAAATACCTGCTCCTGCTCCATCCTTGCAATTTGCACCATCAAAGTACATTACCCACAAATCACCCTTCATAGAATTAACACTTACCTCAACAAAGATAGGTGACAAAAAAAGGTTCCTTCTCAAGTACAATGATCTCTACCCTAAAATCATTAATATCAGTATCCACAAAACATGTAGTTTCATTATTATTATTTCTCTCAATCATGTGGCATACTCTTGGCTCTCCCTCAATCTTGAAAAACTGATCATCAATCTTGAAAGTAGCATAGGACAAATCACACTATAAACTTCCACCCATGGTAGCACTCCACCTTCTAGATAGTAGCATCCCATAATGAGGAGGGATGTCCACCACCAAAACACTCATTGTTAACTCTTTCTCGAGATATGATGCCAACCTATATGGAATTGCATTGATAGTCCCAATAACTAGTACCTCCCTCTGATCCATTGCACAACATTTGCCTTGAACTATATCAACTTTAAGGCCCAACTTCTCCATGATTTTGAAAGGCATGATAGTATTAGAGGCACCACTATCAATCATATAATTTCTTAGCTTCATTCCATTCATAAGAACACTTAAAAAGAATGGATCAATGTTCTCAAGGCTTGCATTGACAGAACTGTCCAAATATATAGGAGGAATTTGAGATACAATTCCCAGAGCAGCAACACTTCTCAAAGCTTTATCCTAAGATCCATTGCATGAAATATCATTGTTATGAACATTATCTACCCATGCAATAGCTCTGTCTTTGTGTTTAGGGATCCTCAACAATTCTAAAAATGGAACCTTAACTGTAATTTGGGATAATATAGATAACATATCAATAGGAGCAGAGAAAGGAATCTCAATCTGCACTACTTTAGTATCCTTTTGCTTGTCTGATACATTAGGTGTATTGGCCACTCTCATTTTTTCAGTCTTAGCCATTGTGTTAACTGGCTTCTCAATCTCATTAGAAATTTTTTCAACTCCAACTCCCTTAGGCTCACAACTCTTACCTTTTATATTCTTTAATTTCATGATGTGATCACCTTTTGATTTGTTCTCATTAGGCTCTCTGGAGTTGGTACTCTTCATAAACATTCTTGTAGCTTTGTCATTTGTATTCCTTGCCACTATGCCTCTAGTTTTCACTTGGGCAATCATTTCTATAGTAATCCTATCCATCTCTTCTCTACAAGGTCTTCTTAAATTTATTGTCTCAGAAGAAGAGTTCATGTTACATGTCTTCTTATCAATGTCTTCACTATTAGAAAAAACCTCTTGATGAAAAGGGGCCTGATTGTGTCTCTTCATATTTACATCTACTTCTTCATCAAAATAAGATTCATCTTCATATCCTAGATATGAAGTAGCCATGTTTCATCCAACATCATCTTGATTTTCTTCTTGATCTATCTCCTCATTGCCACAATCTTGATTTGCAACCATAGATTGTGCAACCACACAATGCTCTATAGAATGAGGGGACTGGCATGAAACACACCAAGGTATGTCCTCCATGACATTTATTGAAGATTTTTGTAGAGGGCCAAGGACACCTCTATCATTTTTTCCTCTTGTAGCAGGGACAATAGGCTTACCATCCTTCCATTGGGTGTTGTAGGGGTAGTTCTGCAATCTTTTCTGCTTATTGAAATTGTTGTTGAACTAAGGCCTTTCATTGGTAGGAGCACTGATGTTCCTATTTGTAGGTGCCTTCAAATCCTTCAATGCATTCAACACCTTATCCAATTTATCTTCTTCTTGCCTCCTAGTTCCAAAATTCCTATCATTTTCTTTTTTGTATCTCTTGTCTCCAAACAACTTTGGATAATCTCTTTTCCCACCCAACTTCCCTGATATTTTCATGTTATTCTCAATATTGGAAGAAATATTAAAAGCATATCTAAGAGTTTTTGGTTCTTTGTCCCTCAACAAGTATCCCATCTTTCCATCAAATGCATTGAAGTATGTACTTAGATAGACATTGTCATCTAACCGCATAACTTGGAACAACTTATGCATACCCTTTTGAAATCTCATGTTGAATTTAGCTACAGACTCATTCTAATTTTTCCTTATGGTATTGAATTCACTCAACATGAAACTAGCATTAGGCCTATCACCATATTTCTCTTTAATACATCTCTCAAAAGAATCCCAAGTATCAATACATTTATCAGGAAGTCTCTTAAACCAATCTCTAGCATCCTCCATTAGAGATTGAACAAATAATTTCATGACTACATCCTCATGCTCTATCTCATAATCATTAAGCATATCAAAAAATAACCTAAGATGCTCCTCACAACTAATATCATTATTACCAAAAAACTTAGGTACCTTATCTCTTATATCATTTGGAAAAGCATTCAGGTAACTAGGAATTCCATCAAAACTAATTTTCCTATAGCCTTCTAATTGCATAGGTCTTCATTGAAAACCTGAACTAGTGTTAACCCTAGGATCAACATTTGCATTTACATTTCCATCAACTTGTGCATGTGACTACTACCTAGGATCAACACCTATCCTAGCAGATGAAGAAGGAATTGAACTAGTAGCATTACTAAGTGGAATAGTAGTGTTCATAGATGGCATACCTAGTTCAGTAGCAGATGGGCCAAGAGCATTGGCTGATGAAGCCTTCAAGAACTGGATCTTTCTTCTCTTTTCTGCAATGGAAGCTTCAATTTCAGCCCTCTCTAATTCTCTTTCAAGGTCCTCATCTTCTTTTCTTCTTCTTTCTATCTATGTGTCTTTATTTGAATTAGGTGGTGGGACCCCCGGTATTGTCAATGATCTACTTGTTTGATGTCCCACCATCTTTTTATTTCCTTTCTCACAAGCGGCAATAGAAAGCCTAGTGATCTCGTGACCATCTTTATGTTTAGGGAGGGAAGCATAACTTTGAACCTATCTGATCATAGGGCCCTCCTTATCAAATTCATGATCTTGTAGTAAGCGCTCCTGCTCACTCCTCAAAGCCTCAAGATGACCAAAAACATCATATTGCAAAGTCTTAGGAGTAGAAGCAAGTATCTTATTTCTCTCCTTCATTTCATTAATCTTTCTAAGGAGAGAGTGTCTTTCTACTAGAGCATTCACCTTTTCAACTTCTCTCTCCTCTTGTAACCTCTTATGAATGGCATCCTATTCTACCAACTACAACCTTAGTGCATTTAAATCATCTTGGTCTACCATAATGTCATCAGAGCCAGATGACACATCCATATCAGTAAGATTTTGATATAAAAAATAGACTTGCCTTGGTTTCATGGGCTCCCTTATGAAATTATCTTCATCAAGATCTAAATCAATCTCAAGACCCATCTCTCTAGTTTGTTCATCCTGACCTATAGGCAATGGACCCTTGTCTTGAAATACAGCCTCTGGGGTATCATAAAATCTATCTTCAGAGCGACCACCATCTGATCTAGAAACTCGGTCCTATGAACCTTCCTCACTTAAGGAAACATGTGATGCTCTACCTCTAGTATTTATTTGTTCTCTTATGGGAGCACTAGTAGACCCACCATCCCTTCTTATCCAACTCTTCTTCTCCTATCTAGTCAATTGTTCCAGAGTAACCTCTGAATTCTTTCTAACAAAGGACCTAGTATTCCTCCTCTTGTCCATCTTTTACAACTTATAGCACTAGTTCTAACTTTTTGAGTCACCACCCACTAATTGGGAAATCTTAACCGAATATAATATGAAAACAAGAGTGCATTTAACAATCTTTATCTTCTAGACCCTTGTAATGCCCCGCCAAGGGACTCAAGAGATAACACTAAAAGCTATGCTAAGTTATGCAACAAATTTATTTTTTTTGTTTACTAAAGTTAACAAGCACATTGAACATAGAATCACAATGATTTACATTCATGAATTTGAATAAACACATCATTTCATTTTTGTTCTCAAGGGTCCCTGATGCAGTATTACATTGTCTAACTAACACTACGCTAACATGATCAAATGCTAAAGAACTTTTAAGTACATAATGAAAGTAAGTACATCTCTCTAAATCAAATTACATTACATCATAAGATCACCTACATCCACTACACATGTCGTAGGGTATGTGGTGATATTTAATACAATTACAATTATCAAATGCAACATGGATCCATGCAAGGATCATAAATAATCAATTAAACCTCCTACAAGTACAAGATAATAACATCTGACATCTAATACATGAATCTGCAACAATGGTGGTAATCTGGTCCAAGTAACAATCAGGTGATGGAGGATATCCAAAAAAGTATCAATGGAGAATTACACTACCTCCCGACCATGTGGAACCCAAAGGTCCACCCCACCATGCTAGAGAGATAACACCAGGCCCACCCACATACTAAGGACCAATCCCAATCACCACCTAGAAAGATATCTCTAGATCAAGAGGGTATACGGGTTACCAGAGGCACTGACCTACGTAGGATATCTATGGTGTGAGTAGGAAGGTGTCATCACATAGATCCACCCTTGAGTTTAGTCCTAAAGGTTCCTCACTAAACTGACGGCACTAAAGTGATCATACGTGGCATCAATATCTCTCATGGAGACAATTATATCGATGATCCACCCTTGAGTTTAGTCCTGAAGGTTCCTCACTTAACCGACAACACTCAAGGCATGGGCGAAGTATCAAAAATTATCTTTTTAATGTTCTCCTAACTAGATCAATTTTTATAATGTTATCACTGGAATTAAGAAACTTGTCAATGGATGATCCATCAACCACTTGCGGGCCTCGATGATCCATTGCAAGCCACCCCCTATATCACATCTAGATAACCTACCCTAGTCTCTCAACCAAACCCATCCTGGTTTGTGGCCACTTAAAAGAAAATTAAGTTCCAAAATACCAATAACCAAATAAAATCATATTTCCAATTCAATCATTTTCCACTTGGCCACTAATTCAATTCTAATCCACCAGGAGGAAAATAATAACAGGGATCAGTTTGACATCCCACAAACAAGGTCTCACATTGACCCTAATCCAAAGCAAACAAAAGAAGATAGAATCCACATTGCACCATAAAACAATCAACAAATAGTAGGATAATTATATCAACCACATTCCCGACCTCTAGATTTTGCCCCCCCTATTTAGTCTTCTAATCCTGAATGTAAAATAACTACATCAATAGTAAATTTAACTTGCACAAATGATATATGCAAAGAGAACATATTACACAAGTAATTAACATGTCGTAAGATAAACAAGGACCTAAGGATCATATTAACACATAATTTCAATCGCATTAATTAATCACACTAATCAGAATATCCATGTCTACAAAAAAAAAGACCATATTGTTAACACTAACAATGCCTACTATAACTTGATTAATGCGAACGTTTAATTATCAAATGAAAAGATTAAATAATACTAATCTTCAAATACGGACTCGAAAAATACAATTAAAAGATAAATCAATAAGTTTACTAGTAATAATGCTATAACATCTATTGATAACTTTCAATTACCAAGGCTAAATTAAATACCAAAAAAATAATGAATTAATAACTAGTAGATTAAAAATAATGGTTAATAAAACATTCATATTATAAGACTGTTATCCCAAGTTAAACTTAATTAACAATCAAAATTGTATTGCACTATTTAAAACAATCAAAATCCATGTTTAGTTTTAATTAAATCCCATCTTATTTAATTCTAAACCAAAACTCTATTAACTAATCCCTAATCACCTAGCATCATGAGTCAACAAGTGGGCTACCAAAATATAGTAATGTTAAGTTAATTAAACCCAAAACCCACGCCACTATATTCATTCAAACAAAAGATTTGTTTGGGGAATAGAAAAAAAGGTCATAGGTGAGGATACATAGGGGCCCACCAAATCCTAAGTAGAGGCTCAAAGATGGCACCCCAAAGTCCCACATGGCTTTGAAAAGAAATTTTAACATTAAATCCAAACACATATCACATGTCCTATCTCTTGGGAGGTGCTCAAATGGCCTGACACATGTTATTTAATGAAGACAAGTGGGTGAGTTTCCTTGTTTTAAGAGCCCCATCCCTAGGGTGGCCAAAGCAAGTGGGATGGGTTTTAAACTTATTTTAATGCATGTATGCTACATGCCATCTCATGCTAGAAAGGGCCTACACAAACTTCAGCCAAGTACTAAGCCTAGGACATGGAGTAAGGACATAGAAAAGTGCATGAAGGGAAACAATTAATCCATGGAAAGCTTGGTAAAAACTCATGCCACCTTTTTTCAAGGAATGCCTATATCATCATTAAATTGTTGAGGGAGTACTTTGACCAAGGACAAGGATGGCCAAGTGGAGGTGGACGCCACTTTTTGGAGATTGAAGCCATACACAACTTAAATGCATTACTTGTTTATATCAAACAATATATTATGCCTTCCCATAGCCTACAAAAATCATGGAGTTGGTGGGGTGGTAACATCACCCATAAAGTGGAAAATTAGCCATTTGAAAATGCCATTACTTCTTTGGCATGGGGAGCTGCGAAAATGTAAGAGGATGGAGTGAATAAGGGGTAAATGAAAAAGACATGTGGCTTGATTTCAAATATATGTTTCTTTTAATTTGTTTTCAAATAATGGTTTGTCCTCCAAAGTGGAGTGGGTCCCACATATTTTTAATGTTGGGAGTTTATAATTAAATTAAATATGAATTTGGTTATTTCTAAATGACAAGGTGGCAACAACAATAATATAATAATGACTGTGTGTTTAGAAAGTGTATGGAAATTACATCCATACATTTTCTAGAGAGCTAGAAATGCCTATTGTTCAAAGACTTAGTTTTTTTTTTTTTTGTGTTTGTTCCTCATCCAAGACTTGGTTTGATATTTATCTTTTTGTTGTTTTTTCTCAATTGTAACACTTAGTTTACAAAGGTATATTGTTTCCCCATGCATAATGTTATTTGTTTCCAAATTAGATTGCTAATATAATTTACTAACTTCTTCCATTTAGAATTATTATTTGATCTATTAAATGAATATTGTGGCAACATTGGATCAAAACATAACCAATTCTGTTGTGTTAAGAACTAACAAGTTTTGTCTATTTCAAATTTAGATTCACTAATGACTAAAATTTAGAGAGGTTTGTATGTCTGTGGTGTTTAAAATTTCACATTGAAATCTAAAATCTCATTTATTTATTGCTTCACACCACATTTGAGAAGATAAGTGTATCCTCTTATTTGATGGAAAGATTGAAAACTAATTTAGATCATATTAAGGGATCTCAAGTCCTACCTGGTTCAACAAGCAGGCTGATGAAGTCTAGCCGAGAATACCTCTCCAATCCACAAGCTTGAACTCTTAGCTGCTTCCAAATCAGCTCCTAACTTGCCTTCAAACTCTTTCTTTCTTCTCTTCCTCAACCCTTCACTTCTCTCTCTATTCTCTCCTCTAAATTTTGCATATCCCAAAAGTAATGACAAGTCTCTCTCTCTTTTCCTCTAAATTGGCTTGGAAAGTAGGTGAGAAATATTCTATTATTTCCCCCTACTATTCAAGTCAACTACCCAAAATAAAACAATTTAAAATTGTAAATTTCTTTTCTCTTTTTTTTTTCTTTTTTTTTCCTATTTATCATTTGAATTAAGTTATATCACTCAATATTTCAAAATTAAATGATAAGTTGTATCCATATAACCATATATATAAAATTAACGTATATTCAATTAATAAATTATTATAACAAGTGACATAAGGTATACCTATATATATATATATATCTAATCATATTTTATCATACTAATAACAATATACTTACTAATACATAACATAACATAAACTGCTAACATGATTAACATATCAATCACCAACAACCAGATACAACACATGGAAGGAATAATCCTAGGTTCAATATCATGCTCAATAGAGGAAAGGTATCGAATTCATTCTGCCAGAACAAATTCAAATCGGGTAAGTCAAGTAGGTTTATGTCTGTTCCTATAGGACGATTAGGTTGGGGCTAGGGAATTGGCCTGAGTGCTAACTCCCCTTCTTCACCATTGAGACATCATAAGGCATGCTCATCCTGTCAAACCAGGGAAGTCGATGCCTGGTACCTGCAACCTGCATAAAACCACTGCATGTACATGTGCATATATAAACATACTATCAGACAATGGTAGGGATGGCTAGGACATGTGGACCCGACTAAATGTAGGTAACTACGCCTCCTCCTCTACCCTACAAGTATGTCAATCAGAAAAGAAATAGACATGATAACAGACACAATACCATACACATGCGGGTATGGGGTAAGTACCAAATATAATAATCATCTAAATTACATCAGTTAATACATGCATTGAAACATCATATAAAATCCATCATTACTAAATTTAACCATCACATAATGTTTTGTTCCAGTTCTAACATGATAATTAACATCCTAAGAATAATCGTCAAATAACACACCACAATATGAATATAACATGTGTCTGGTCTAATCAACTAAAGCAAAATAGTATCAGCTAAAACATAGTCCCAAAAGTAATAAGTTGTGAGGGGTATTACATCCTCCCCCCCTAGGACTAGGCTTACTCTTGGAAGCCTACAAATAGATAAGGATATGCATCCCGCAATCGAGATGCATCCTCCCAAGTAGTTGTGGTTTCATCATTTGGGTCCCATTGGACCCTGGCCTGTGGAATAATGTGGCCTCTGAGTGTGATATCCCAAAGCTCTAGAATGCGTACAGGCTCCAAAGCCAGCTGCTCATCCTTGACCTGTAATGCATTCCAATCAAGGACATGGGTCACATCTGGAATATATTTCCTAAGAACAGAAACATGGAATACATCATGTATGCGAGATAGGCTAGGTGGCAATGCAAGATGGTAAGCAACTGGACCTATCCTCTCCAAAATCTCAAATGGACCAACAAATTGAGGTGCCAATTTAGAACCCTTTCCATAACGTATTGGACTCTTCCTTGGACGTAGTCTCAAGAACACTTTATCTCCAACTGAAAACTAAATATCTATCCTATGGACATCTACATATTTCTTCTATCTATCCTGTGCCATGATCAAATGCTCTTGAATGCACTCTACCTGTTGCTCCATATCATGAAGCATCTCTGGCCCCAAAAGAATCATGTCATCTAACCTATCCCAACTAAGGGGTGTACGACAAGGATGTCCATACAATGCCTGAAATAGTGACATGCCAATGGAACTGTGGTATCCATTATTATATGCAAACTCCACCAGGTATAGATAATCCTCCCAATGTGTCTGCCTGTCCATGACATACATCCTCAACATATCCTCTAAGACCTGATTCACATGTTCCATCTGCCCATCTGTCTGAGGGTGATAGGCTATGCTAAAGTTCAAGTGAGCACCCAAATCATGCTGCAAAGAAGTCCAAAATGCAGAAGTAAATACTGGATCCCTATCAGAAATAATCTTTCGAGGAATACCGTGCAATCTCACTATGTCCTGCATAAAGACTCTAGCTACTGATGAAGCTGTGTAAGAGGATCTCATGGGAGAAAAATGAGCTACCTTAGTCAGCCGATCAACAGTGACCATGATAGTATCATGTCTATGGGGTTTCAAAGGCAAACCCACAATAAAATCCATCGATATAACATCCCATGTCCACGAGGGAATACTGTGTGACTGTAAAAGTCCTGCTGGATGCTGATGTTCTACCTTAACCCTCTGACACTCTAAGCACCTAGCAACAAAATCAGCAATATCCCTCTTCATTCCTAACCAATGATATAGCTATCGAAGATCTGCATGCAACTTCTTGACACCAGGATGTGCCGAGTAAGGTGCACAATGAGCCTCAGATAAGATCAATTAATGAAGATCATCCAATGGTGGTACATAGATCCGGCTGGCATGACACAACAAACCATCAGACTCCAACACATACCCTTCAAATCTACCTACTAGAGGTCTCCCAAACTCAATCTCTGCCTTCACCTCCAGATAAAAAGTATCTCGAGGAAGTGCCTGCAAGATCCTACTCCTCAAATCAACACCAAGTGTAGTCACAGCTACAACTCACCTCTTCCTACTCAGAGCATCAGCTACCACATTCTCTTTCCCCTAGATATACTTAACCTCAAAATCATACTCACAAAGGAACTCCATCCATCTCCTCTCTCTAGCATTCAGATTAGGCTGAGTGAAAATGTACTGTAGACTACGATGATCAATATGAAGCTGAAATCGGTGTCCCAATAAAAAGTGTCTCCATCGGACCAAAGCATGGACTACCACTGCTAGCTCAAGATCATGCGTGGGATAGTTCAACTCATGATCCTTGAGTTTGTGAGACTCATAAGCAATCACCCGTCCTCCCTGCATGAGGACTGCTCCAATACGCTCCAATGAAGCATCTATACAAACCACAAAATCACCGGTGGGATCAGGTACTAAAAGAATAGGTGCACTATTCAACTTATGCTTGAGGGTTCTGAATGCCTCTTCACACTTCTCAAACCAAATGAACTTCTTTCCCTTTCTCTGCAATGATGTGATGGGATAAGCAACTCTAGAGAAGTTCTCTACAAACTTACTATAATATCCTACCAAACCCATAAAACTGTGAACCTCTGACACATTTGTAGGTGCCAGCCAATCAACTATAGCCTGAATCTTTATGGGATCCACTGAAATACCATCACCCAAGATCACGTGGCCCAAGTACTAAATCTCTATCTTGAAGAATTCGCACTTGGCTGGATTAGCATACAACTGATTCTCTCTAAGGCACTACAATACCAATCGAAGGTGCTCTTCATATTCCTCCATGGATTTAGAATAAACCAAAATATCATCCAGGAAGACAACAATGAAGTGATCAAGATACTTACGAAATACTCCATTCATCAAACTCATGAATATAGATGGAGCATTCATCAAGCCAAATGGTACCACCGTCAACTCATAGTGACCATAGTGTGTATGGAAAGTTGTCTTGTGGATGTCCTCCTCTCTAATGCACAACTAATGATAACCTGACTTGAGATCTATTTTAGAGAACACCCTTGCACCCTTCACCTAATCAAAGAGATCATCAATCCATGGCAAAGGATACCTATTCTTGACTGTTACTTTGTTCAACTGTCTGTAGTCAATGCACAGTCATAATGAACCATCCTTCTTTTTGACAAAGAGAACTGGTGCTCCCCAAGGTGAAACACTAGGCTTGATACATCCCATAGCCAATAATTCTTCCAATTGTAGCTTCAACTCACTCAACTCCTGTGTAGTCATCCAGTATGGAGCTCTAGATATAGGCTCCACTCTTGGAATAAGATCAATATGAAAATTGATATCCCACTTTGGTGGCATACCCAGGATCTCATCTGGAAAGACATCAATGAATTCCTATAGCATAGGGTGATCAAGGGACTTCTTCTCACCATCCTCATCCTCAAACTCACTCAAAGACACTGCAAACACTTGGCATCCTTTTCTCATGCTTCGCTTCATCTGCGTGGAAAAAATCATACGAAGAGAAATAGGATGCTGAATGCCTCTAATCTCAAAGTTTTTACCCCGATCATCCTTGCACTTAATTATTTTCTTTCTACAATCAATGGTGGCTCCATGGGATTCCAACCAATTCATGCCTAATACAATGTCATATGACCCCAAAGGAATTTATTCTCTATGATTATTTCTTTAGTTACTGCTTCTCTAAGGGTCTTAGGCTCCAAAACTTTTACTTCCCCTCCAATATGGGCATTAAGCCCCTAATAAAATGTTGAATCATGAGGGGTAATTCACTACTATAACCAGCGTACTGTTTCAACTCAAAGAACTTCTACCCATACTCTTGTATGGTCATGTTCCTCTCTCTCAGGTAATGATACTCATCCGCACAGTCCTGCTTCCATTGATCTGATAAAAAAAATGATCTCTAAAGCTCTCAAGGAACAACTCCCAAGTAACTGTATCAATGGTGATTCCCAATATGTTTAAGTTTTCATGAGAGTTAAAGATTTCCACAAAAAATTTGTTTTGATGTCTAAGTTTGGTTTTAACATGTTTACCTCATAAGACCTAATGGGTGCACATATTATTCCCAGAGTTCCCAGTGTAGAACTCGCACTCTGATACCAGATGTAACACCCCACCAAGGGACTCAAGAGATAACACTAAAAGCTATGCTAAGTTATGCAACAATTTTTTCTTTTTTTGTTTACTAAAGTTAACAAGCACAATGAACATAGAATCACAATGATTTACATTCATGAATTTGAATAAACACATCATTTCATTTTCATTCTCAAGGGTCCCTGACGTAGTATTATGTTGTCTAACTAACACTACGCTAACATGATCAAATGCTAAAGAACTTTTAAGTACATAATGAAAGTAAGTACATCTCTCTAAATCAAATTACATTACATCATAAGATCACCTACATCCACTACACATATCGTAGGGTATGTGGTGATATTTAATACAATTACAATTATCAAATGCAACATGGATCCATGCAAGGATCATAAATAATCAATTAAACCTCCTACAAGTACAAGATAATAACATCTGACATCTGATACATGAATCTACAACAATGGTGGTAATCTAGTCTAAGTAACAATTAGGTGATGGAGGATATCTGCAATAGTCTCAATGGAGAAGTACACTACCTCCCGACCATGTGGAACCCAGAGGTCCACCCCACCGTGCTAGGGAGATAACACCAGGCCCAAACACATACTAAGGACCAATCCCAATCACCACCTAGAAAGATATCTCTAGATCAAGAGGGTATGCGGGTTACCAGAGGCACTGACCTATGTAGGATATCTATGGTGTGAGTAGGAAGGTGTCATCACACAGATCCACCCTTGAGTTTAGTCCTGAAGGTTCCTCACTAAATCGACGGCACTCAAGTGATCATACATGGCATCGATATCTCTCATGGAGACAAGTATATTGATGATCCACCCTTGAGTTTAGTCCTAAAGGTTCCTCACTGAACCGACGGCACTCAAGGCATGGGCGAAGTATCACAAATTATCTTTTTAATGTTCTCCTAACTAGATCAATTTTTATAATGTTATCATTGGAATTAAGAAACTTGTCAATGGATGATCCGTCAGCCACTTACGGGCCTCAGTGATCCATTGCAAGCCACCCCCTACATCACATCTAGATAACCTACCCTAGTCTCTCAACCAAACCCATCCTGGTTTGTGGCCACTTAAAAGAAAATTAAGTTCCAAAATATGTGAGATAATTTTAAAATTGAAAATTCATTTATTCTTCATAAATAAAAAAATACGTTTTATGAAATTAGAAAACTCCATAAAACATGAATTAGCTAATTGATTAATATAGAACTAATTAATTTTGAAACTTATGGAAAAATGGGTAAATAAATTACTAGTATTTATGAAGAGTAAGGTATAGGGTAAATCAATGATTGTTTACCCCTATAGAGGGAAAATTAATCAATTTTGACTGATTTTGATGAAATTGATAAGGCAAAGGATTAAACTTGATAAAAAATTAATTGATTAAGTAAAATTAATATGAAATGATGTGAATCAAGAAGAAAGGATTAGTAGTTAATTAAAAATAAATTGATGTTTAATTAATTATCAAAGTTAACTAAAGGGATATTGTTAACCCCAACTGATGGTGATGATGATGAAGACCAATCGAGATCAGAGGTATACAAGATTGTACAGAAGGATTAGATCAATTGTTATTTTTTAATTGATGTCAAGTAATTGATTTCTAGTTTATATTGAGTTTCCTATCATTTGAAGTATGATATAAGTTGAGAGAGTTAAGGAAAAAGAGGAGGTGAAAAGTTGTGAAGTTGAAGAACTTAATTGGGTAGCTAATACAGATCAGACATTGTTAAGGTGATAAATATTTAGTTTTTTTTTACTTTACATTTGATTATATCAAATCGGTAAAGGATATTGGACAAGTGAACAAGTTAGAAAGTTCTCAAGGAAAAGAAAAGAGTTTGGTTACCGAGCAGGAAGACTCATTCGGTAAAGAGAAAGTAAGTTTTGGTTACATGAAGTTAGTTACCAAGAAAAGAAAAGAGAATTTTTGTTGAAGGAAAAGGAAAGGCACCAAGAAAAGAACATATATTAAATACAAGGATCAGAATGACATTTAATGATGAGCCATAGTGATCTAGAAGATTAGATAAGGATGACCTGAAGAGTTAGTTAAAGAGATCTGTGATCAAGAAAATTCAAGGTGATGATCTATGGCAAAGATCTAAGCAGAAAAAAGTAAAGGTACAAGTTCCAAGAAAGTTCAAGTTCCAAGATGATGATAAAATATTTTATCGAGTTCCAAATTCATTGACTCAGTTAAGGAGGATGATCTGACAGTTGAGAATAATAGAGGAAAATGTAATAAAGGAGACTAAGAGGAAAAACAAAGTCCACATAAAGAGGAAAAACAAAGTCCACATAAAGGATGAAATTGAATGGAAAACAAGATGGCAAGTTGAAGTGTGGATGTGTAACCGAGTGATGCAATGAAGAAGAAAAAGGTTCAAATCTAAGTCTACAAGAATAGATTGATGAAGTGTTGAGGCTAGTGAATAATTAAGGGATGAAGTGAAGACAAATAGTGCTTAAGGGATCTAACTACGAAATAGGTAGTTTCATATTTATAGATCATATTTTATACTATTTCTTATTAACATTTCTAGTAGAAAAATATCTTAACTGAGTGAACTTAATAGTCTTGTTGTAAATCCTTGAGAAAGGTGACATTCTAGAAGAGTATTTTAAAACCTTTAATGAGGCAACTCTTAATAGGGTGAAGATCCTAACAGATGTAAGAAAAATCCCCTACCAGAGTCACATTTAATAATGTGCATTGTAATCTTTAACAAGATTGGCTTTTAACTGAGCATACTTCAAAAGGGTATTTCTTTAGTGGGTGAAAATTCCCACAGTGGTTTTTTCCAAATTGGGTTTCCATGTTAAATACTTGTATTGTATGTGTTGAATTTTTATTGTGCATGTTATTTTTGATTGATAAGTTAATTTACTATTATCGATTAATATTGAAGTTTGTCTTACCGAGTTGAATAAGGGTTAAAGTATTGAAGATTTAAAGAATCATTGATTACTGATTCACCCCCCTCTCAGTAATCCAACAATTGGTTTCAGAGATGAGTACTCTAAAGGGATAATTTTGAAACACTTGAGTACAAGATCTGATGATGTATAAGAGGGATGCACCAAAGTTGAATAGGGACAAATTCTCTACATGGAAAAACATGATGAGGTTGCACATATCTGAAATTGGAGAGTATGAAATTTACTATCTTAACAATGATTATTCATCACCAGTATTTGGACCTATGACAGTTGAACAAGTAAGAGAAAGGAAAGACCACACACAAGTTATGATTGAGATATCTTCTTCTCACACTAACTTGGAGTTCAATGATCTTAAAGGATGTGATAAAACAAAAAAATGTGGGATAAGCTTGTATTAGTATATGGTGGAGATCAACATGTTCAGAAGACAGAATCTGAAAGTCTAAAAGGAAAATTTTATTCTGTGCAGATGAAAGGAGGTGAAGATGTTACACAATATGTAATAAAATATTGAAGGAGGTTGTCAGTTATATTAGAGGTGGAGGAGGATATATTGAAGAACTAGATGTAACAAGTAAACTATTGAGGATATTGTTTCCTATATATGTCATTTGAGTGTCTACAATACAAGAACTAAGATCCATTCCTCAGATGCCTATTTCATTAGATGATACAATTGGCAAGTTGATTTCTTTTGAGATAAATCATTTTGACAATAGTTTACCCACCACTTCTAAGATTGATTCTGCATTCAAGTCATCTTTGAATATTGAAAATTCTAGAGAGTCTAGATCTAGTGATGGTTTTGTAAGCAGTGCAAGTGAAAGATTTCAACATTGCAAGATTGATTTAGAAAGCATATTCAAAGAGGATAGACAACAAGAAGAGTTTGAAGCTTTTCTACTTATGAGACTACTAAGAGGAAATGGCTAGTACTAAGGTAAATTACCCTTAAAATTTTTTAATTTCAATAACAACAGTCATATAGAATCTAGATGTCCTAATAACAACAATGATGAGAAGAGAGAGAACCAAGATAATAACAAAAGAGAAAATGGATTTAGGAGATATTGAGATTTCAAGATCAAAGGTAAGAAGTCTTGCTACACTACTAAAGAAGGAATAACCAATGACGATTTAGATAATAATAAAAGTGTAGAGGTTGTGTATGTTTCTATCAAGGATGAGTTTGATGAAGAAAGGTATGAATAGAAAAATCACTAATTTCTCATATTAGTAAGAACAATACATGGATAATTGATAGTGGATGTTCATGCATTATATGACTGGTGACACACATTAGTTCATTACTATGGAAGATCATGATGGAGGTTATGTTATATTTGGTAATGATGCTCCATATCCTATGAAAGGTAAAGTTTCTATAATTTTGCTAGATAATACACAATGTGATGATGTCTATTGGGTTGAAGGACCAAAGTATAATCTATTGAGTGTGGCATAACTAAACAAAATAGGTTTTCAAACTGGAAAGGTAAGGGTATTTGATCAGAATGGAGTTTTGATTGCAACTGTTGAACAATCAAAAGGTAACTTATTCTATGTTGATACTACTACTAAGAGTTGTGTATTTTCTAAAGTTGATGATGTGTGGTTATGGAATAAGAGATTCTATCATGTTTATTTTGACAACTTAATTAAGGTGAGAAAAAAAAATAGAGGAAGAGGTCTACCAAGACTAGATAAACTTGAAAATGTCATGTGTAAAGGATGTCGAGTTGGTAAAATGACAAAGTCAAGTTTTAAAAGTAAATGTTACATTACACAAGGAATTTTGGAATTAGTGCACACTGACCTATAAGGACCTATGAGAACATAGAGCTAATAAATGATAGATCTTTCATTTTATTTGTTAATGATTATTCAAGAATGATGTCTATCATGTTTTTAACAATAAATCTAATGCTTTTAAAATGTTTAAGTTGTATAAGGAAAGAGTTGAAAAGGAGACTAGAAAAAAATTGAAGTGTCTAAGATCAGATAGAGGTGGTGAGTTTATATATGAGGAGCTTACACTTTTCTGCAATGAACATGGAATAAAGAGACAAATGTTTGCATCAAGGACACCACAACTAAATGGTACACCAAAGAGAAGAAATCAATCTATTATTGATTGTGAAAAGACATTGATGATTGAAAATGGAGTATCTCAAAAATTTTGGAGAGAAGTAGTCAGTACTACAAATTATACATGAAACTGAGTACAACTAAAGAAAGGTACACACAAGACTCCATATGAAATATAGTATGGTCACAAATTGAATGTAAGTTATTTCAAAGTATTTGGAAGTAGGTGTTACATTCTAAAGGATACTGGAAATGGAAAGTTTGGTCATAAATGTGATGAAGGAATATTCTTAAGATATTCTACAAAGAGAAAACATTGCAAGTTCATAAACAAGTCTACTAACAAAATCGTTGAAAGTGAAAGTGTAAGGATTGATGAATTTGTAGAGAAAAATGATGAAGACAGAAAAAAGGAACCCGAGGACTATCAAATATTTGTATATGCTCCAACTAATGTCCCTGACACATTATCGACACTACAAACTGAGGAGGAAGCTGAATAGAGAGAGCTACCACTGAATGTTGAAAATGAAGAACTACCACAATCTACTGAGCCAATTCGAGATAAGTATGTGAGAAGACACCATTCACCAAGAAAAAATATTATAGAAAATAATTTTGGAGCTACGACAAGAAGTAAGTTGAGAGATAACACATGTTTGATTTTTAAATTTGAGCTAAGAAAAGTAAATGATGCATTGGATAATAAAGATTGGGTTAAAGCTATGAAAGAAGAGATAGACCAAATTGTAAAGAAAAACACATGGATTTTGGTACCAAGACCTAAAGATAAAAATTTTATTGACCTACTAAGTGGATTTTTAGAAACAAGCTAAATGAACATGGAAATGTAATAAAAACCAAAGGTAGATTGGTTTGCAAAGGGTATGCACAAGAAGAAGGTATTAATTATGGTAAGAATTTTGTAGTTATTGATAGATTAGAAGGAGTTATAATTCTACTAGCATATGAAACTTATAATGGATTTAAATTTTATCTAATGGATGTTAAGTCTATAATTTATAATGGTATTCTTCAAGAATGAGTTTGTGTTCAACGACTTGAAAGATTTGTTAATAGTACTAACAAGGACATGGTATGTAAACTACACAATGCATTATTTGGGTTAAAACAAGCATCCTAAGCATGGTATGAAATGTTACATTCTTATTTAATCAAGATTGGATTTTAAAGAACAAGTGACAACAACAATTTGTATCTAAAATGTGATAGTAATGATAGGATTTCGATTGCTGAAATATTTGTTGATACCAATATTTTGAAGGAAATAATACATTATGAAAATATTTTGCTAAGGAGATGAGAAAGGAATTTTAGATGTCCATGATTAGAGAAAAAAAATTATTTATTGGACTATAGATTCAACAAGTCAAAGATTGGATCTACATCACACAGTCAAAGTACATCAAGGATATCCTAAATAATTTTGGTATAGAAGACTCAAAACTAGTTAGAATGCCGATGGCTACTAGTTGAAAATTATCAAAAGAAGATGAATCAAAGGAAGTGAATGAAACACTCTACTGATAAATGGTTGGTAAGCTACAATATGTTGAACATAGAAGACCTAATAATGGTCATGCAATAGGTACTATTTTTTTATATGAAGGTTTACACTAATGCTGATTGGGTTGGAAATATTGTTGAGAGGAAAAGTACAAGTGGAGGAGATTTATTTTTGTGAGAAATATTAGTGATGTCATGGATGAGTAAGAAACAAAGTTTTATATCACAATCTAGTGCTAAGGTAGAGTATGTAGCAACAACTATGAATTGTGCAAACATTGTATGGATCAAACAATTATTTCAAGGTATGCAAGAGGATATTACTAATCTAGTTACTATTTTCTATGATAGTAAAAGTGCTATTAACATATCAAAGAATTTGATGATTCCTTCCAAGACCAAGAACATTTCTATCAAGTATCATTACTTGAGAGAACAATTTGAAGACAAGCATGTGATATTGGAGTATGTCAATCCAAAGGAGTAGATAGAAGATATATTCATAAGCCACTACTAAAGGATTATTTTGAGTATCTCAGAGGTAAATTAGGGGTTCTCACCCTATACAATATTTACTAAATCAAGTGTTAGAAAGTAAAGACCACCAAGATAACTAAGAGGGGGGGGGGGTGAATCAGTTATCTGATAATTATAAGTTTTATCAATTTCAACAATATTTAACCATGTAAGAAATATAATTACCAACCATAGAAAGATATTCATACACAATAACACAATGACACAAGATATGTTGACTAGGGAACCTCTTGATTAGGAGTAAACCCTGGTGGGAATGATGCCCAAAAAAGATGCACTAATATGAATATTCCTTATGAAAGGATGGACTCTGTTAGGAGTCTTATGAAATACATTTAGTACATATGAATCCCAGTTAGGAGATTTTGAATCCCTGCTAAAAGATTCTAACCCTGTTAAGAGTTATGGAAGATAGAAGGACCCACTACCCAAACAACTTAATCACTGAACACACTGTCCAACTGACCTTAAGATTATTCAACAGAATAATATGAAATATGTTACCTTCTTCTCACTATGCCAAACCACACTCACTACTACACCAGATCTCAATTTTAGATCTCTGTACTTTGCATGACTTTCCTTTCACAACTACATTGGCTCTCTTCTTTACTTCATGCATACATTCACATTCAACCTGAATCAATTACTTGCTCATCATATTCATCATACATTTTTCTCTTCTTTTTTTTACAAAAAGGAAAAATATTCCTTTCTTTATACCACACTCAAATAATTACAAATGAGTCGGCATACAATTACAAAATAAAAGTTTCCACACGCTACATCAAAATTACACAAAATTGTCAGCTTCCAAATGCAATAACTCTTCAGTCGTGTGACCTCAAAGTTTGTGCTATCAACCATGTCACTATCAATGTGTCCCTAACTTCCCTTTAACTTTGCAAAACTAGATTCCATCCCAATTAGGAGATATCATCCAATTTTCATAAACCGCTAGTCAAGAACACTACCAGAATACAACTTCCACCAAAATTCTTATAACTTCCATGAATAAATGAATTACTATCTATTCTCTTAACCATAAAAATATAACATATCAAAGAATATAACCTCAACATTGCATAGCTCCAACTACAATATCCCATGTGTGCTAATCAAAACACTGTCTACTTCCCTGTGAATCTCCAGAAGATCACTATGTTGACATCAATGACAATCATAATCATGAATGCAATAACAACTACTATAGAATGACTACCAAGAATTCATTCCTAACAATTTCCCCCATTAGAATTAATGGCAACATAGATGAAAAACATCCAATGTTCTAAAAATCCAATACTACAACACTACTGCTCTGAAAATACTTCAAGTCCTCTTTATCAATCAAATCATGCTTTATTTTCCTATTCAGTCTTCTCCAATAGATGGTACAATTGGTACAAATGGTTTTTCATGTACACTTATCCCCCATTGGCATCAATGATAGAAGTTTCATCATTATGTCAACAATAACTCAATGTCAAAAGACACTATTCATAAAATACATTCAGAAGAGTCCTCATGACTCAGCTTAGATGCACATACTCCCCCATAGAGGAAGTACCAATATCCAGTCCAGAAGAAAAATAAGGCTCATATACCACTGGATGGATGCAACCAACTGCATCATTCAAAAATAGGCTGGGGCATAACCCCAAGCATATCTCTTAGATACTCAAATGTATCCTTAGCCAAAGGTTTAGTAAATATGTCTACTATCTGCTCCTTTGTGCTTATGTACTCCAGTCTGACTTCTTTCTTAGCAACTTTCTCTCTTACAACATTATACTTGATCTCTATATACTTTGTCTTAGAATGTAATACAAGATTCTTAGACATACTAACTGTACTGGTGTTGTCACAGTGTGTAACAACAGGATCAACAAACTTTATTCCAATATCCTTCAACATTTTCTTCATCCAAATTATCTGGTTACAATTTTTTGTTGCTGCTACATACTCTACTTCTACTGTGCTCTGTGAAATACAATTTTGCTTCTTGCTTAGCCAAGAAACTAATCTTCCTCCAAGGAAAAATGCTCCACCATTGGTGTTTTTCTTATCATCAACACTGCCTCCCCAATCAACATCTGTATATGCACATAAGGTAAAATCATCAAATTTTTCATACCACAATCCATAGTCCATTGTGCCTCTTAAATATCTTAGTATCCTCTTTACTGCTGCATAATGTGATTCTCTAGGTTCAGCTTGAAATCTTGCTACAATTCCAACTGAATGTACTATCTCAGGTCTTGTATGTGTCAAGTACTATAATCCTCCAATCATGGATCTGATTTGTACTCTGTTCCTTGTATATGCTGATGTGTTCATTGCTTCTCTCTAGAATATCTTCACCAAATCATTCTCAAATAACATAGCTCTTCTTGCTTCAGTCACTGATCTATTTCTTCTTTCTATAATACCATTTTGTTTAGGTGTTCTAGGGGCTGAACACTATCTCTTAATGTCATTCACTTAACAAAAAGTGTTAAATTCTCTAGAAGTAAATTCTACACCTTTATCAGAGCTCAAACATTTAATCTTCATTCTAGATTCATTCTCAACGAACTTAATGATCTTAAACTTATCAAATGCTTCAGACTTTTCTTTAAGAAATGCAATCCACATCATTCTTGTAAAGTCATCAATAAGAATCATAAAATACCTTTCTCCATAGAATCCTCTAGTCCTAGTAGGACCGCACAAGTCTGTATGAACAATCTCCAATTTCTCTTCAGATGTGAACTTCTTACTAGGAAATGAACTTCTCTTCTATTTTTCCATCACACATTCCTTCCAAATCATGTTAGTAGACTTCATAATTTTAAGAAAATCCCTTACAGCAAGTGTAGTACTCACTTTCACAATGTTATCAAAGTTTATATGACAAAACCTTCTATGCCATAACCAACTATCATGAATCTTAGTAACTAAACATGTCATCTTAGTAGGATTCAATTGAAATACATTACCTCTGGTTCTAGATCTAGTTCCAATCAGATTTCCATCTTTATCCTTTATCACATAAGTTTTCTCAGTAAACCAAACTTGATATCCCTTATCAACTAGCTGTCCAACACTCAAAAGATTATGTTTCAAACCATCCACAAAGTAAACATCATCAATATTTGTCTTTCCATCAAGAGTAATACATCCTATACCTTTAATCAAACAAGGTGCATTGTTTCCAATTCTCACAACTCCTCCATCATAATTGTTAAACTTTATGAACTTCTTCATATCTCCAGTCATATGATGTGAACAACCACTATCTATAATCCAATATGCTTTCTTTTCAACTTGGGAAACTAAGGCTTTTTCTTCCTTAACATCAGTTTTAAGATTCTTTTCTTTAATTACTACAAATCCTATTTCATCATTATTATCAGTATCACTTTCACTTAGAGTTCTTTGAATACTAGCTTCAAGATCTTCATCATTAGCATCATAACATTCCTTATATCTTCTAGGATTAAAATTGTTTCTATGCTTCTTAACTCTCTTAGGACATTTAGATGCAAAATGACCATATTCTTGACAAGTCCAACATTTAAAATTTTTCTTACCATCTGGTTCTCTCTTCACAAGCAAGGAAATACCTTCTTCAATCTTTTGGTCTTCTTCATTTCTAGATCTGTTGCTAGCATAATCTTCGCTCACACTGATGCTTCTTGACAAAGTAGGGCACATACTAAGAGCACTGAATGCTGTCTCCATTCTAGGTAAGTCTCCTGATAACCTTAGGTTTGTTGGCCTTTAAACTTGTTCCCACATAGTGTCAGGTTTACACTATGATTGACAAATTGGTTAGTCTTCACTCCAAAGTCTCACAGAGAAAAACTGCCAACTGATGAGGATAGAGAACATCCTCCTTCTTTGAGCTCCACATCACTCGGGTGGGTATTGCCTTATCTACACACTTATGACACTTCTTGATGAACAAAAGGCCTACAAATAAATTATTGTGGAATAGTTTTCAGACCCCTATAGGTATCGTATACCCTAATGAAACCCTGACCACATGCAACAACCTACTTGCATGAAATGAGTCTGAAAACTAGAAGCCTATCCTAACAATATGAAAGGGAAAGGTGGTGCTTTCCTTGAATGATTTGATGACTTGGGTTGGATGGACCCCTAAAATACCCTAAGTTTCTCATAGACCAGTGCCTTATCCAATGGGCAATAGAGTCAAATACCATATTGCAATAGAAAGCTATGAAACAAGAAGACAATACATTCTAATATGTTGATGCCTTACATCAATCATACACCATTAACCATACCTCACTTCAACAATCCACCTATGTACCCAAATATGTTATCACCTATTCAAAGGATTTTAACCCTCCCCTTAGAAGAGACCTATAAACAAGTAATACATTAACCAACATCTACTGGAAGACAAGCATGAGACACCCTTGATATCCCAACTCATACATATTTGAAAACCAATCTTGAACTCAATTATCTCTGTGAAGACAACTCTATTGCAGACACATAGGAAATGCAAATAGAAAGATTAAACACCCTTGATGCTATAATCAACAAGTTCAGGATTCAAATGGAGATAGTCTGATAATAGTATGAATATATTGAAATCTCATACATAAGACAAACTATTACAACATGTATTCTATTCTCAAAACCATAAAGGAAAGAGGGAACCCTATATGCAGAGAAAAAGGAAAATATTTACAAGGCAGAATCCTCAACCATCTGTATGCACCTTAAAATGGTCGCCTAGACTTTGGGCCCCATTCTTCAATTTATCAATATTGGATCATTTTATCAATTTTCTGAATCAATGATTTTTAATATTTTTAATTCAAATCAATTTATTTGATCAAATTGTAATTAATTCAAATATTTTAATATATTTCCCAAGTTTTATTTAATTGAGAGAACTTGCTCCTTTTTAATTAAATAAAAATCCCTTTTAATTAAATAAAAATCTCTTTTAAATTAAATAAAAATCATCATCAAGTCATTTATTTTAAATCTCATTTTAATTAAAAGAATAAATCTCTTTTAAATAAATAATTTTGTTTTTAATTAAATATTGGAACCCACCTTGCTAAAAATAATAAATAAAAAATAAAAATAATAAAGTACAGTGCACTTTCCCATGAGATAGAATCTTTTGACTTTTTGAAAAAGCTTTTTGCCTCTTAATCTCTTCCACACATCTTTTTGCCTCTTAATTATGTCCATTGATTTTGCCTCTTTAGAATCTTGACCACATGGATCAACCAAAATTTAATCTCCACCGTTGCTCATTTATTTTTGCCTCTTAATCTTGACCGTCCAAGATTCTTTAGAAGGAGACCTCTCCTTCTCATTTTCATATATGTGCATTTTGCGAATTGTTATGTTACATGTTTGAAGAGTGATTTTGGAGAAGATACTTGAGCACTTGAGATTGGATATTGAAACTTCTCTTTTCTTGTCTTTTTCTCTCATGCCCCATTGCAATCCATTAGATTAATCCTTCATTTTCATATTAGATTAGATTCATATTTCCTTTCATAGATTAATATTGCACAAGCATTTTCTTTCATAGATTAATTTGCATTGTTATCATATAGAATAGATCTCCTTTCTATTTGCATGCATCTTTGAATCTCTCATTTTATGGTGTACTTGCATGGGCACAAACATAGGTCAAATCTGAGGGCCTCCATTACAAACCCTTGCACTCCATGAATAGAGAGCTATGGATCAATTTTTGAGACCTCATTCTTGAGAGATCTTGGATATAATGATTCATAGAAGTGTGACAATATTTTATCACACATTTTTGGCACCCACCATGGGGCAACCCACCTTTACATGCTTGTTTTGGTTATTTTTGGAGCTAAGCCCCTTGTGCAGATTTGCTTGGAGATTAAAACCTTAGATTTTCAAAGATTTGATCATATCTCCCAAACAACTTGGTGTTTTGGTCTGAAATTTGTTTTGCAAGTTGGAAACATGTCAGAGAAGCTCTAATAAAAAATTCAAAATTTTTACAAGTATTTTTTATTTTTTATTATTTTTTCTTGATTTTTCATAAAAAATTAATTTTCAGCAAAAATTATCATATTTTTCAAAAATGTTTACACTTTTAGAAATCTATTATAATTTAACATGGGGTCCATTATTTTTTATTTGAATTTGGATGCAATATCATAGCTCAAATAATTGATTTACAAAAAGTGGTCTATTTTCGTAAAATGGGTCTCTAAGACACAAATTAAGAGGTTTTTCTAAAAATTTTATATTTTTTGAAAGATCTCTATTTTTTAGCAGGGGTCTCTATTTTGCATTTCCATTTTTTTGATCAAAATCATATCAAAAAAATTAGATCTTGTCGACTAGGTCAAACGCAAATTATTTTTTTTTATGATGAGTATGCTTATTTTTCATGGTTCAATGCATGATATGAGTTGTCATTTAGATTATTTGCTGGCTATTATTGTTCCTAGCAATTTATTTTCAGAACTAACCACCTTAGGGTTTGCATAAGTTGAGTATACATTGCATATGTTGTTTTCTTGTTTGCTTTTCTTGTTCATTGGAAGGTTCATGGCTTGCTTTCATGGAGATACTTAACAAAAAAACAAAAATGAGGTAAAATATACTAAGCACATTGCTTTCAACTTGAGGTATTTTGTTACATCTCTACAACATTTGGATTTTGGAAATAAGAATGAACCTCTCATGTGTTTGGCTCAAGTGTTTACATGCTTTCATAAAACATATTTCAATTGACGCTCTTAAACGGAAATGAATGAACATAGATTTGCTTTCATACAAGTTTGTGTAAGTGAATGCTTTTGTTTACACCTTAAGTAATTCTTGGTTCCAATATCAAAAATCTCATTGAGTAATTTAGGGCATGGATTCATTTTGTTTACATGAAGAGTTAAATGCACCACTTTGTGGACTCACTTCATGTTTACTTGGAAAGTTAAATATTCCATGGTTCAAAGTCTTTTGCGCTTGTGAGTAGTACTGATAAGCAATCTTAGAGTACTTTTTATTGATCTTGTTAGCTAAATTGGATTGTTGGACTCACTTTTTTTAATCACCCATCATTCAACGCTTTGGATGCAATCCCAACACCATATTCAGGGGATGGGTCTACCTAAAAAAGTGTTGAGTGCTCCACAAATTTTTTCCCATTTTGTGCTTTCTTGATCTCATTAGTGTTCTAAGGTGTGGACTCACTTTGAGTTTGTGTGAGGAGTTAAATGCACCACTTTGTGGACTCACCTCATGTTCACTTGAAGAGTTAAATGTACCACCTTTAGTGCTTTCGAATACTTTTGATAGAGAATTGCTTACTTTTTATTTTTAGAAGGCCTGCTTGAGGACACATCACCTCAAGGGATGACCTTAACTACTATGTTCCAGTGGAGTATAAATAGCGGGTGGTGAATCGAAAGACACCTCTCTTGGGAATGAGTTAGATATCGCTCTTGGCTAAGCCTCAAAGAACTTTATACCTTTGAGAAATGAAGGAGGCGATTTGGGTTACCATCTCCCCCCGGCTGTGTGATTTCAGATTGTTCTCATTTATGGATTTGGGCCTCATGTACCTTGTGTATATTAAGGACTCCCTTTAGAAGAGCTATGTATAGCCTTGTAGACAGCTTGCTAGGATGTTGTTGTGTTTTAAGTACCTACTAAAACATTCTCAAGAACATACACAAGTAGAGTCCTTAGGGAGAGGAATATTAAGTCACTATCTCTGTTCATGTGCAAGGTTTCTTTGTCCCTTGCCCATTGCTTGAAGACTATTTTCTTGAATTCCCTGATTATTATTCTATGTGCTTGATCATCATTGTGAAATCTTTTGAAAAATCTAATTGGATTACTGAAACTGAGTTTCATCTTGGTATAGTGAGTTCCCTTAGAAGCTTGGTCTTCCTTGGTCAGTCCAGGTTAGATCTTAAGTGTTATGACATGTTTCTCAACATCCAAATAAAATTAAATGATATAAATTTACACAAAATGGCTCTTGGTCTTCTTTCTTCCACATCCCCCATGTCTTCATAGTCTCCCATTTTCTTCCTTTCTCTTCCTTCTTCATGCTTCTTTCTCTTCTTCCTAAAATCTTTATATTTTCTTGATTCTTGTCCTCTTATTATCTAGTCTACCTTCTTCTATTCATCTCTTCTCTTTTTCCATGATTGATTCTTCCTCTTCTAAAACCATGAATTTCAACTATCTTGTTATGGAACCTCTCTTGAGAATGGATGATCTCGAACTCATTGCTCAATTTGAATAATTTAATTCCTCCAATAATCCTTCTAGCTATCTCATGAGTGATAAACTTAAAGCAAAAATAAAATAAAAGTTGAATGAATCAGACGCATTTGCTAGAATCATCCACATGATCCTGTCACGACCTTCTTCTTCCAAAAATTTTTCATCTTCTAATCCTTCTCATCCTTCTTCATCTTCAAAGTTTTACCATGACTCTTCTAAACATTATTCACAGTCCTCATTATCCAAGTCTTCTTCCTCTACTAGGTCTTCATTTTCCTCTTCTTCATGATCTCATTCATCTTATACTTCTCCCAAGAGTCTTACTCCTCATATCAAAACATATCATAATAAGTAATGTGATGATACCTATGACACCTCTATTCCTAAGGATCCTCCTCATCGTGTGCTCAAGCTTACTAAAGGGTCATCCTATTGGATAGATTGTGATGGTGATCCATATGATTCTGATTTTGAAAGGGATTATGATATTTGTTGTGACCAATATGATACATCTACTACTATTGAGGAAGAGAAATTTTTCCACACTAATTATAAGCATAGATACTATGAGCATCTCTCCTCTAAGAATTCTCATGCTGAAAATAAAGATTACACTCTCAAGCAAGATCATGTTAATGCTAAACCTTTGTCTTGTGATGGTTCCCTTCCATCCACTACTTCATCTAATACCCATACATTTCCTAAAGCTTTTGAGTCTTCCAAATCTGTCACATATCCTTCATCCAACAAAAATCCTAATACTTTTCATTTGGTTCCCTATAGTTGTTCTCAAGGGCTATCTCTTAAAGAAACTCAAGCTAACCTTCACTTGGTTGCAAATAATTTCAATAATGCTAAACCTAAAGAGCCTAAGCCTTTATGCACTATAATTCCTACTTCAGCTAGTCCTTCACTATCTCTTCCAAAGTCTTCCATTCAATTCCAACATGCTTCCTTGTCCTTAGAAGTGGATCCATGTCAAGAGGACTCTAAAAATGATAAAGAAAAGAACATAAAAAAAGATCAAGATCAACAACCCTCCATGTCATCCAATCCTTTTCATGATGTCTCTCATCCATTTCATGGTTCTTTTGATCCTCTACGCTCTTCTGCATTCATTCCACCATCTCCTAAGCAAGATCAAGCTACTACTTACACTACTGAGCTTATTGATGATAGTGCTGCTACTTCCAATGTTAAGCCTATTGAAAATCAAAAGAAAGCTAATACACTTATGCTATCCAAAGCTCCTTGTCAACATCAAAGTCATCCATCTTCTTGTTCCACCACTCCATGTTTGCTTCCACTTTCTACTCTTCCTAAGTCTTTGCAAGCTCTGAACAATCCTATCAAAGAAGGTGCTCATATTCAAGATGTCCAAGATCCTATTGAAAATCCTAATGCTCACTCTCAAGATGTTTATATCTTTGGTTGTTATATAGATGTTGACAAACTTATTGATTATCCTTTTGCATCTTCCACGTCCATCCTTGGACATCCTCCACCAATACTAAGGGCTTCACATCTTCCTTCCATCTTAGGCCCTTATGTCCCTTCACTTTCCCCTCCTAACTCTCATGATTCATCATCCATCTTGGGTCCTTACGTCCCTCCATCTCCTATCTTTCCTCAAGATCAACATAAATGCATACGCTTGAATCCTTTTCATCCACCCACCCATCTAAACCGGTCATATCATCCTTCTTCTTCCACAAGTCCCAAGTCTTTTGGAAGTAACTTGAATATTCAATATAAGAAAAAGAAGCAATACAAGAATCCATCAAAAAAAGAGGATCACCATGTCTTCTCTAATTGACATGGAGGCATAAAGTCAAAAGAGATATCTAAGAAGAAAACTACAAGACAAGTATGAGTTCCAAAATCCATCATTGAAGATATTATCTCTAAATCATCAAAAGAAAATGAAAAGCCTAAGGCTATATGGATTCCAAAATCTCTCTTGAAAGAGTATGATGTTGAGAAAAAAGTGAAGTTGACATTCAAGCTTCCAAAAGCTTCCAATTCATCTTCTTCTAAAAACATTCTTCCATTCCATGCACCTAAACCACAATGTCTATTATCCATTCACCATATTCCTTCATGTATTCCTGCATTCACGTTTCCTCCATCCTCTCACCACCCTTCAAGGTGCGTGTCAATGTTGATCTTATCTTCCTTTCCATCTTCCTTTCCCTATCAACATGTTTGAGCATATCATTTTTGAATCCTTGGCATATCATGGTTTATCCTTTCAAGGAGCATTATCTAAAAAGATTGCCTTCTTCCAAAAAACAAATTTTAAAAAATAGAAAAAATTCAAAAGGAAAAATGAAAAAAATGAAAAAAAATTGAAAATGTGCCTTGCTGGAAACCTAGAAATAGGTGCCTTGGTAGCAAAAGTAAAGAGAAATAAATTCATCCTTTGGTGAAAACCACTCCCTTGTGGCACCTTGGATAAGTACCATGATGAAAACTTGGCAATCAGGCGTCATGCATAGTTCTTCTACATGTTTCATCCATTCCATCTTTGATCTTGGCAATGTTGACCTATACATGAACATTTGGTTATCTTGTGAGCTATCTTATGATGATCTTACTTTCATTCCATTCATGTTTAGCCTTCATATTTATTTTCCTCCATTCATTCTAACCTTTCGCTATCCTTTTCCCCTTTGGTCTTGATCTAATAAAAAAGAGTAAAATACGATGCTATGAAGCCTCTTGATATGTCTACTCCTTTGGACTGCATCCTTTCCTTCTTTTGCATTACTCTTTTGTGACTTATCCTATGTTGACCTTTCATTGCTTGTCCAAATGTGTTTTACATGACAACTTTTCCCTAGCTTGGGTACTCTTGAGGAGTTTTCCCTTGAGGATTTCTTCCCTTCATTCTCCTTTCCTCCATCTTTCCCACCAGTTTTCTCATCCATCTTATCCTTCACCTTGCCACATTTTGGACCTACATGATGTGATCTTGCTCATGAGTTTGATGCCCATTCTGTTTGGGGTCATCCTTTGTACATACTTATTGATTTTGAAAAAATTTCCAAAAAATGGTATATTGTTAAAAATCTTAAAAATCAGAAAATGTCCTGAAAAAAATGATCATCTTAGTGAAAATATAGCAATAGATGCTTTGATGTATCTCCAAAAAAAATACATATTGCAAAAAATACCAAAAAAAAATAAAATTCAAAAATTCAAAAAAAAATAGAAAAAGTGCCTTGGTGAAAACTTGGAAACAAGCACCTTGGTAACAAAAATACAAAAAAATTATAAAAAGTCCTGAAAAAAAAAGGAAAAAGAGAAATGAGAAAAAATTGCAATAAAATTCGAGTGGTGAAAACCTGGAAACAGGTGCTACTTGAGGCCTTTGCACCCTTGTTTCTTAGCACACATCCTCGACACTTAGTTTTTCTCCATCATGCCTTGTCCTTGTTGCCTTGGTTTGGAATTGGTCTTTGTCTTTGTTTAGGAGGCATAACTATGTTAGCTTTGGTCTCTTGGATGCATTTTTCTTTAGGACATCTCACAAATGGTGTTTTTCAACACCTCCCCAATTGTGTTTTTCACCAGAACCCCTAGCATCAAGTGTTTCTCAACACTTATTGGTTTGGTCTTACCCATTTTTGTCACGTGATCTTACCTACTTGCAAGCATTCAATCCTTATCCTCAGAACTTAGTATCAGTTAACACACTTAAATTTTTAAACACAACACTTAATGCTTGAGCTATTTCATGATCTTTTCTTTGTGTGCTAACTGTTATTAATTTTTGTTGAGTGTCCTTGTCTAATAAGTCTCTGTATGATGCATAGCTAGAGGACTTGGGGCATGGGGCATGTTTTTATTTGCGTTCTTCTTGTGGGTGTGGTCTTGAAGCTCTTGAGTCTCTCTTGTTGTTCCCTTGAAACACTTTGGAGATTTAAGGCATTATCCTTGACTATTTTGCACAATCATTCTTATGGTCATTCTGACATCTTTGCCTTGATGTGAGCGTGGTTTTTCTACATTAAATTGGGTAAGCTAACATCGAAGTCATCTTGACCTTTATGTCTTTAATGCTTATGTTAGAATCTTTCCACATTCCAATCCGATATAAATCACATTCATATCTTCATAGTTGCATTCGTGACTGGTGATGATTGTGTGATTTTACAATGTCTGTTAATAATGGCCCAATGATGAAAATAAGTTCTTTGACATTCTCTAATGAATGATGAACACAAGATCTTATAGTTGCTCTATTGCAAGTACACCTTTGCATTTTCATGTAGCTTTCATTGTTAGACTTCATGTTAATTTGCATTTATAGGTTGCATTAAGAGTTTGAGAGGGTTTTCCTTCATCTTTATTTTGGGCATTTAATCAGCTGTGATCATGTTTTGATCTTCATTTCCTTATCTTCTTTCGTGATCTCAATCGAAATTTCCCATCTTAAACAATTGATTGATTTTTGAGGTGTTCTCTATCTTGAGGCAGATTCTCTTTCTTCTCTCCATTTCTTTTGACATCTTCCAACCTTTGATCTTTCATTCACTTTCACCTCACTTCTTTTCTTCTGATTCAACCTTGGGGCATAATCTTTCATGATCTACCTTGGTTCTGTGATTCTTATATCTTTCATCTTACATCAAGAACCTTATTTTTAGTTTGATTTGATCAAATTTATGGATTTACTATTTCTTCTCTATCTCATTTTGATTTCAATCATGAGGGGCAGTACCTATCAAAATTCAATCTTTGATTCATTTTTATCAATTCAATCTTTTCTTGAGATTATTATCTCTTATTTTGAGACTTGACTATCACTTAACAGCAACGGTGTTGGTCTTGTCTTTCAGCTTATCTTTGTCCTGGCATGTTCCTAGAATGATCACACGTCTGGATTGTTTTGTGATCCCAAATCAACGTCACATTTCAATTTTTCTTTGGCCACATGTGTTCCTAGAATGATCACACATTACCCAAAGAGGGGCAAATGTATGCACCCTAAAATGGTTGCCTAGACTTTCGGCCCCATTCTTCAATTTATCAATGTTGGATTATTTTATCAATTTTTTGAATCAATGATTTTTAATATTTTTAATTCAAATCAATTTATTTGATCAAATTGTAATTAATTCAAATATTTTAATATATTTCCCAAGTTTTATTTAATTGAGAGAACTTGCTCCCTTTTAATTAAATAAAAATCTCTTTTAAATTAAATAAAAATCATCATCAAGTCATTTATTTTAAATCTCATTTTAATTAAAAGAATAAATCTTTTTTAAATAAATAAAAAATCTTTTAATTAAATATTGGAGCCCACTTTGCTAAAAATAATAAATAAAAAATAAAAATAATAAAGTAAAGTGCACTTTCCTATGAGATAGAATTTTTTGACTTTTTGAAAAAGGTTTTTGCCTCTTAATCTCTTCCACACATCTTTTTGCCTCTTAATTATGTCCATTGATTTTGCCTCTTTAGAATCTTGACCACATGGATCAACCAAAATTTAATCTCCACCGTTGCTCATTTCTTTTTGCCTCTTAATCTTGACCGTCCAAGACTCTTTATAAGGAGCCCTCTCCTTCTCATTTTCATATATGTGCATTTTACGAATTGTTATGTTACAAGTTTGAAGAGCAATTTTGGAGAAGATACTTGAGCACTTGAGCTTGGATATTGAAACTTCTCTTTTCTTGTCTTATTCTCTCATGCCCCATGGCAATCCATTAGATTAATCCTTCATTTTCATATTAGATTAGATTCATATTTCCTTTCATAGATTAATATTGCACAAGCATTTTCTTTCATAGATTAATTTGCATTGTTATCATATAGAATAGATCAAATTTTTATTTGCATGCATCTTTGAATCTCTCATTTTATGGTGTACTTGCATGGCACAAACATAGGTCAAATCTAAGGGCCTCCATTACAAACCCTTGCACTCCATGAATAAAGAGCTATGGATCAATTTTTGAGACCTCATTCTTGAGAGATCTTGGATATAATGATTCATAGAAGTGTGACAACATTTTAGCACATACCATCCAACCCCCTAAATAGTAAAATGGCTACAATATATACCACTAGTCATCTTGGAATCCCAATATAGGATGCAACAAGCTTCAGATGACTAGGGTTAGGGTTTTCACCCACCAAACCAAATAAAATTAATTAGAATTTATTACATTTGGAGGAAAATCAAATGATCACTTCCAAGAATGATCTTCATTTATGAAAAATATCTGAAAATGTACTAAAGACCATGAATTTACCATGTCAAACAATCTGATCACTTCACCTACAACATGGCTCGAGCACTCTTTATTCATTTCTTCATGGCACAAACTCTCTACAAATCAATCATCAAGCCCCTGGACCATACTGCAGCAGCTGACAAAATCAATTTTACCAAATCCAGCCACTTAAGCATTCAATTTTTAGTCATTCCTATCGCTGCAAACCCTTTAAATATTCAAATTTGGAGGAAACAACTACTTTATAGTGCCAGTAGAAAATCAGTGGTCAACATTTAAATCTGGATTAACTTTATATTATGACTGTCAGATCTTCTTACTTTCCCGGGCTTCAAGACCTAACTCAATAGGAATCCTTGGTTTATATTTGGTGAACACATGACAAAGGCTTTCTCTATTCGCAAAATGAAACCCTTAACTCATCTTTTACTCATAAAACTGGTGAATAGACAAAACAACCTACCCCAGTTACAATTCAGAGAATTAGCAACTGAAGGCTATCTCCTATTCACTAAATGCCTCAAGTTACTACCAGTTTATTTAGAGACTCAATGACTACTCATTCGCTTATTCACCAAATCATTTAGAGCATCACAATTTTATTATCAAAATAAGCGAACAAAAGGGAAACATATCAGGGCCACCAAATTTGAGGACACTAAAAAATACTCGGTTGCTAAACCCGCTGACCAATCAGGGAAAACCACACTGGCACGACTTGGAAATTAGGGCCCACAAAAATATTTCTTTATTCATCCACAATAAGCACTAAACCCTAAGTACTTAGTGAATACATGACCAAGTCCATTCTCCAAGTGATGAAACACTTGTCTTAACCATGGTCTAACTCAGAGAATACATGAACAATGGTATTTGCCAAGTCGCTAAAACATTTTTTAACCATGAGTTACATTGCGAGAATACACAAAACCCATTGTCACCAAATCGTTGAATACTCATAACCTTGGGCCTGCTAACATCCTCAACCAAACAGGAGCGAGCATCTCAACATTCTCTGACAACACAGACCTCCCTAAGAAATGTCATATCATCATCATGTTGATCAATGAGAAACTGCCACCTACACACACCTAGCAGTGGACCCATCGAGAAACATCATATCACCTAGAAGATCAAATGGTCAGTGCATGATCTCATAAGCTCAAAAGATCCCATGCACTTTTATGCTAGACATTGATCTTGAATCTACTCTAGATGCCACAAAAGCTTGACCCCACCCCACCGTGTAAGCTGGACCGTCGAATCAGAACTTTCCATGTTGCAAAGAGCGGGCCCATTTTCAAATTCTTCTTTAATAACAAGGTCATGTTAGCCACCACATCACCTAAATTTCAACCAATCGAAAGCAACCAAATCACAATGACATGGAAAATGAGGACCCACCACACAATCATTATGGCCAGATACCAAATCGATGGTTGTCACATGATCACAAGCGGGAAGAATATTCCTTGCGATCATGTGCCAACCATAGGATTAAAAGGAGACTGAGATGCCTCACCCCACTAACAATAAAACCAACTCACCATTCCTAACCAATAGTCATCTAACACATCAGCACCTACTCTGACATTAGGTCCACTTGTTCCATTTTCATCAAACATGGGCCAACTATTACATGATTCAGTGACTAAAGGAAATGCTAGCCACTCACGAGGTCATGGAATGTTAAGATATAACTGCCAGGAACCAAGAGAATGCACAAACATTGTAGTCGGGTAATCACCAAATAAAAATGCTAACCGCTGGAGGACTTAGAGAACTAGCAACTGACTGGGAAATGTAAAGCACACATGCATTTAAGGATCACTTAAGTGGCAAAAAAAAGCTAATGAGGAAATAGAATAGGGCCAGGGAAAATTAGGGTTTAACCCACCAATGGCTAGAAAATTTAAATTTTGACCAAGGGTTTCAAGCCAGGAACAAGGAAAAACATTGCAGAGACTAGGGAAAAAGACATACAGCCATGAAAATTTTTGCAGGTGCTAACAAGGTTCATCTCTACTGCTTCTAATCTTCCAAGAAGAGTCTCTCTTGTAAAGTTCATTGTACAATGTATAACTTGTTCAATCATCTGTGTTGTCTTCTTAAATATAGGAGTCAATGTCCTCAAAATTTTCCATATAATTTCATTTTTTGTCTTTGTTCCTCCACAATATTTTATCCCTGCAACAATTTCTTACATTCTACCAATATAGCTTCTAACAGATTCATCTTCCATCATTCTAATATCTTCAAATGCACATATCCAATTATGTAATCTAACTCTCTTTGCATGTTCATCACCTTCAAAAGTAGAGTGTAAAGCTTTCCAAATTTTATGAGATTTTTTCAAACATTTTACCTAACTGTACTCATTCTTTGGAAGGGCTATCAAAAGTGCTTCTCTTGCAAGTATCTTATGCATGAATAGATCTGTCTCATCACTAGAGCATGTCTCAATATTATTTTCTTCAATGATTGTCTTATCATTCTTTGTAATCAACCAATAACTTGGTCCTAAACATAGTAGATGTGTCTTCATCTTCTCTTTCCAGCTGTCAAAATTTACTCCATCAAATTTAGGGCTTTCTTTCTTAAAATTTTCCATGGATCTCCTTAAGTTGTTAAACCTTTCTTTTAAGGACCTGCTACTCTGATATTAATTGTTAGAAAATAAAGACCACCAAGATAACTGAGAGGGGGGGGGGGTGAATCAGTTATCTGATAATTATAAGTTTTATCAATTTCAACAACATTTAACCATGTAAGAAATATAATTACCAACCATAGAAAGATATTCATACATAATAACACAATGACACAAGATATGTTGACTAGGGAACCTCTTAATCAGAGAGTAAACCATGGTGGGAATGATGCCCACAAAAGATGCACTAATATGAATATTCCTTGTGAAAGGATGGACTGTTAGGAGTCTTATGAAATACATTCAGTACATATGAATCCTAGTTAGGGGATTTTGAATCCTTGCTAAAAGATTCTAACCCTATTAAGAGTTATGGAAGACAGAAGGACCCACTACCCAAAAAGCTTCAATGTCAAGATCACTGAACACACTGTCCAACTGACCTCAAGATTATTCAATAGAATAATATGAAATATGTTACCATTTTCTCACTATGCCAAACCACACTCACTGCTACACCAGATCTCAATTTTAGATCTATGTACTTCGCATGACTTTCCTTTCACAACTACATTGGCTCTCTTCTTTACTTCATGCATACATTTGCATTCAACCTTAATCAATTACTTGCTCATCATATTCATCATACATTTTTCTCTTCATTTTTTTACAACAAGGAAAAACATTCCTTCCTTTATACCACACTCAAATAATTACAAATGAGTCAGCATACAATTATAAAATAAAAGTTTCCACACGCTACATCAAAATTACACAAAACTATCGACTTCCAAATGCAATAACTCTTCACTCGTGTGACCTCAAAGTTTGCACTATCAACCACATCACTATCAATGTGTCTCTAACTTCCCTTTAACTGTGCAAAACTAGATTCCATCCTGATTAGGAGATATCATTCGATTTCCACAAACCACTACTTAGGAATACTGCCAGAATACAGCTTCCACCAAAATTCTTATAACTTCCATGAATAAATTAATTACTATTTGCACTCTTAACCATAAACATATAACATATCAAATAATATAACCTCAACATCGCATAGCTCCAACTACAATATCCCATGTGTGCTAATGAAAACATTGTCTACTTCCTTGCGAGTCTCCAGAAGATCACAGTGTTGACATCAATGACAATCATAGTCATGAATGCAACAACAACTACTACAGAATGACTGCCAAGCATTCATTCTTAAATCAAGATTCTTGCTGCATAAAATTTAGGATTCATTATAATATCTATTGTGTGAGTTGATGCTAGTGTTCATTCTTTGGGTGATGCCTGAAGTTGTGAAAAATAATTATGTATACAATGAGATATTAGTACATGCTAGGTAAGATCCGCTGCTTGAATAAATTTTTTAGGAGTGTGTCTATTTGGCATTTTTGTCAAAGATGGATGATAAACTATTGATGATTACAAAAAAAGAGGGAGAATTGATTCACATTAAAGAATAGATGATAAAGTTTAAAGGAAGAAAAGGATAGAACATAGTGATTGAGAATGCTAAAAAATAGAGAGCTATAATTGACAGTGTTTCCCTCAATGCCAAAGATAGAGATTGTTAACACCAAAAGAGGATGATGATGATAAAGACTGATCAAGATCAGAGGTATAAAACACTGTAGAAAGATTAGATCAGTTTTTATTTTTCATTAATGTCAACCAATTAATTTCTACATTATATTGAGTTGCCATATTATTCAGATTATAATATAATTTGAGTGAGTTAAGGAATAAAAGAAAGTGAAAAGTTGTGAAGTTGAAGAACTTAATTGGGTAGCTAATATAGATCAGGTAATGTTAAGGTAATAATTATTTAGTTTTTTTCTACTTTATATTTGATTATATCAAGTTGGTAAAGGATATTGAACAAGTGAGAAAGTTAGAAAGTTTTCAAGGAAAATAAAATAGTTTGGTTACCAAGAAGGAAGACTCATTCAGTAAAGTGAAACCAAGTTTTAGTAAAGGGTAAAGAAGTCAAGACACTGAGTACATGAGGTTAGTTACCAAGAAAATAAAATAAAATTTTGGTTGAAGGATAAGGAAGGGCACCAAGCAAGGTGTTGTTTCCTCAAAATGGACTTTATGCATATGGCAACAACCAATACATCTATATATTTTAAGGAAGGGTTAATTCCAAATATGAATTTCTAAGATGACTGGACCAACTATAGGGACAAGACTACCCTTTGCACCTTTGGCTCTACAAAACCAAGGAGGGTTCTCCAAATCTAGTAAAATAAACTTTACCTTTCCAACCATAGAATGGATTCCCATACAATAGATAAATGGTAAGAAAATACTAAATAATAATCACTCATTTATTGATTCTCCATTACCACTTGATAGGACACAAATTGTAGGTCACAATACCCTAAATATCTTGATAGATTTATATCAAATGTTAGGAATATAAAAACCTCACCAACCACATATTACTGTAAAATAAGCTCATTCCTAGCTAGTGCCTTGTCCATTGGGCCATATTTTACTGCAAAGTGAAATATACAGAAACCAACTAAATTTAATGATTTAGGATCCCACAAACACTACCACCATATGATAATATTGATCAAAGAATCCCTAGATTCATACTACTTACTGATATCCTTATGTAAACCTCAAAGAATCCATGTTATATCTAAAGCTTGTTTAATTTGATCCTAGATCAAAGATGATGAATGACAATACATACACAAAGAAATTATATGTAATGAATTTGAAAATTCATAACTCAAAGAAGTAATAGAGATAGGAGAGATGTAAACCCTTGCTTTTGCATTTAAATTTACTTAATTATCTTTCACGTATACACAATGCTTTAGAATATAAACCACCTCAGTAATGGCTAAAAACCAGTAAACTTGCTTTATCACATAAACAACCTAACCTAATATAGTTTTCTATACCCTAGACTTAGAACTTGTAAGCAAAAAGAATTCAAGTTTCTATCATTCTAAATAATCCTAGAAATCCTTTTATAGAATACAAGGATTGCAAACAAGCTACGGGTCATTTAGGAAAAGACAAAAGTGACAACATATGAGAGAAAAGTTGATAAATACAAAATATTTCTCTTATATCTCACAAAATTTCTCACTGATTTGTGTACCAAAATTTGCAACAACATACAAAGTCATTTCCATTTTTTCCAAGTGTTTCTTTTGTGCTTACTCCAACCATATAGGATCTTTATGTAGTTTTCTTTTCTTTAAGGGGCTGAAGAAGTACCATCTATTGTAGCCTCAGTGGGTGCCTCTTAATTATTTGCATCTTCCAAAGAATATGTAGCTTTGCAAGACATGTGAACTTCTTCACTAGGCCAATGGAAAGAAACCACCTCATCTCTCTTTTGTACCAAAATATCCCAGTCAAATTTGACCTATTGGACCTCTTTATTTAAGGATTCAAAATGTACTCTAGCATCTTCCAACACTTCAACTATTTGGACAAAAAGAATATTACAATCTACATTTAGAATGCTTCTCACCCTGATTAACAACTCATCATATAGTTTCCCTAACCATACCATTTTATCTTTAATATCTCCATTCTTTTTGTAAAGATCGGGAAATATTTGAAAATAGTCTTTGTAATACCTTCCCCTCAAAACTGATGCCTTCCTCTTTATATTCTCCATTTTTATTGCAAATTCAAGAAAGGTTTTAACAAACTTATAATTATTCTTTATTTGTTCTTCTACAACCCATTGAGTCTTAACCAAAGAATAAAATAATTTCAAATTATCCTTTCTGGCAATCCACCTGTCCAAAATTATGTCCACATTGGTAATTTCATCTTTAAAAGAATTCAAAATTTTTATTAGTTCTTCTGTAGTCCTATAAATTCCTTTTGGTTCAACACCCTCGTCAAACTATAAAATTTTGTCTCTTACCTTTTCCTCATACTTCATAGAAACTTCTAATTTTCCCACACGAAACAATTACCTTTCACTTTTCAATTTCTTTTCCTTTTCCATAAGGGCCCACCTTTCATTTTCTAGTATTTCTCTCTGTGTCAACCAATCTTCATCAGTAGATGGAGGAAGAGGGGAAAGAGGGAATTCAATTATAGGACTAGATGAATGAGGGATAGAAGGGGAGGAATCAAGCTATAATTTTTGAGGTATCTGAAATGGACTTTGTTCTCCCAACCTCGTTCTCAATTCTGCTATTATTTTGTCCCTCTCACTAACTTATTTCTTCATCTCACCATATGCTTCAAACACTATCTCAAGTTTTATTGTGAGTTCCTATTTCTCTTTGGCTTCCCTCTCTTCCACATTCATGCTAATTTTGGCTATTTCCAAGGCCATGGTTGATGCCTCAACAATTGAAGTTTCACTAACTCTTTGCACTAGCAGGCTGCTTGACAGGTCATTCCTAACAATTTGTTTCCTTTTATTTATTTAATTTTTCCTTAGGGACCACATGACCAAGGCTTGATGTTCATCACTAAAAATGACACTTTGATTTCTTTCTCTATCTTCTTTGGTCTTGTGGACTAGTGTGATCTATTTTCTAACAGCATCTAGGACTATTACATCAGCAATATCCCATTTAATGAGAATGAGAACCCATATATTTATTACCAGTTCTCTCCCCTACTCTAGAGTAGTCTTTTCAAATCTTTCCATCATTTATTTCCTTACTTCATCTTCAATGATTTTAATCTCTTTTCATGGATCCTCCTCCAGTCCTTTTTCATAAGTTTCTTTGAATTGACTTATATGCATCTTCCACAAAAATGGCATGAAGGCCCTAGCCTTAACAAAGGCATCATCTACTAGAAACTTATCACAAGCCTGCTTGGTGATGGGATCTAGTTCTCTCCCTACCATCTCCCCTACTATCAAATATAATTCTACCTCCTTGGGAGCATTAGGTACTCCTTCATTGATTTCTTCATAGGTCATTAAAATTTGACCTAGGCTACCTATTTCTTGAAACTATTCAACCACTTCTTGTTGATCACCAAGATTAAGTGGTGATTGGGTAGGGGAGTAAGCCTTATCAACATGTGATGGTCTCTCTTTTACTCTCTATTTCTTTTATGGAGGTGGGGAATTAGAATCAATGTCAATTGGTTGATTCTATTGTAACCTAGGAGATTCCTCTACTTTCTCTTGCATCTATACTCCCCTGGAAGTGGAAGGGATATCCTCTTCCCTTACATTCTTCTATTGTAAACTTGCACCTGGTACCACCACACTATATCCTTCCCTTTTATATACCATATACCTACCCGGGGGCACCATTCTAGAAAATGCAGACTTAAAATAAATTTATCCCTCTTTTTCTCTATCTACATCACTGTATTCTTTTTTATTTAGGGTTTTCATAATACCCTCAAAATGGCTCATAAGATTTTTTATCTTCTTCTCAAAATGCTTAAAGTCCCTAAAAGGATCATAGTCCCTAACAAAATGTTGAACAAAATCTAGTGTCTTCTTATACACTAGCCATTTCTCCTTCCTAATCTCCTACTCTCGTAAATCAAAAATATTTTTGATAATGTCTTCAGGAAAGTTGAAAATATGATCCATGGAAGCACATCTTGTTCTTTTTGTGAACATATCATTGTAAAATCCTTCAGGATCTACAGGTCTAGAAATTGCAGTAGTCATGTTATATGGCTCCAAAACCTTACCCATATATGACTAGCCATCTTTTGTAATCACAAATTGGTGGGCAATTGTATCAGTAGGAGAATTTGGTCTTCTACCCCTCCCTGTGAGGGCAGTATCTTGTAATCCTCCAATCTTTCTCAGAATATCAACTATCCCAATCTTGACTAGGACTTGATAAGGTAGGATGAAAGGAGTCCCCCTAAAACCATACACCCTAAATATAGTATATACTAGGTATAAAATAGCATCACCCCAATTGTACAAAATTTTAATATTAGTGACATATTGTTTAGGCCTAAGAAAATCTACTAAGACCCTTGCGACTCTTGGGTTCTCTAAAAATAACAAAGCTCTAAGCCTTGATGTAAAACACCTATCAAAAGCAACAAAACTAGGCTCATTTTTGTCCTAAGTCATATTCAGATTCCATAATTGGACTAAAATTTCTTCACCATCCTTCTACTTCATTAAGTCCATTTCTTTCTCAAAATAATTTGTACCCTCAAACAGAAACATGTACATCATTAAGGAATACTAGCTAAAGGGTCTTTCAACTTTGGCTCTCTAGATCCCTATTAGTCCATTCTCAATTAACTCAGCTAGGTATGGAGAAAGGTCAAAAGTGACTACTAAGTAGGGGTTTAAAATATGTGCTATCATAAACATGTAATGAATGGGTATCTCTTCTTGAGCATCTTCCCCAAAGATTTGACATAGTGACCAATATGCACCATTTTATTTCAAATTGAAGTAATCCATTTTAAAAGGTTCTTGTGTGTGAGGTCCTACAACAATTAAACCACTAACCTTGTTGACAAATTCCCTCAGTGGAGCATTACAAAGATAATCCCTTTAGGCATTATAGACTTGTCTTAACTCATCAAAGTTTATCCCTTCTAGGTCAATGGTTGTTTCACTTAGCCTAAACTCCTCTCTTATTTCTTCAGCTGTGATATTGATCAAAGGGTTTCCATTGATATCTTTGACAACCCTAGCTACATGATCATAATTTTGTGCCACTTGAATCAAGATATTGGCATCCATGAAGACATTAGGTACAACAAGCTTCCCTAAGTCAAATTGCCACACATTTCTACTAGGAGAAAAAGTATGTATCTACCAAAAACCAGCTCTTATCAATACTAGACAAAAGACCTCAATATTAGCATCTCTCATATAATTACCCTTGTCATACAAGCCATCTGTAACCTTAACTCTAGGGTTCTTGGGAACTAATTCCTTTACTTTGGATGAATCATTGGTCAAGTGATCAAGTTGTTCTAAGCGATCATCATGCACACCCCTCACATGATATTCAACCTTCCCTTTTAGCTTTCTTCTTGGTTCCATTATCAGCAATTAGGGTTTTAACAATAATCCAAGAATAAGAACATACACAGAAAACTTCACCCAAACCCTTTCAACATAATTTTCAAATAAATAATATCAGAGAGAATACTTTATGAAGTACTCACTGGTTTTAATAGCTTCTCAGAAAATAACAATTCATTTTACAATTTTCACATCACCAAATATCATACAAACTCTATAGCTTTGAGTTTTAGAAATGAAGCACTCAAAAGATATATTGCATATCAAAAATCATTAATTATTGATAGCCACACCACACAATCCATTCATAGCTTCTCTAAGAATTTGAAAGCTTTTAGTTCAATAGGAAAATTAGCTTTCACACCAAAATAGATCAAGTTTAAAACAGAGCCATCGATATTCACTCTAAACACATCAAACAGTTGGCATGATACCACAATCACTAATCCTTGATCACTTCTTCATTAAGACTTCACACCCATCATCCGATCAACCCTAACTTGCAATACCTTTACCTTTTCACCAATTTGTAAGCACCTCTTACTAACTGTTACTTTATCTAGTGAATTGGCGACTAACTCATATCTCACAATCTCTGAATATTTTTTTTTGACCATGGTTAGATCATGAGAATGAGAAACAAAGGTTATCTCATAATTGTTAGATGTGACCTCTAACCATAGTCCCATCATGAGATCCAACGATAGCCCTTGATCTTCACCACCATCAATGGTCATTGTTCAATCTCCAAATATTTCATGACTTATTTGTTATGTCATGAGATTGGGAGATAACCATTTCTTAACCTCTCACCAGATCACTGGACGTTAAGAAAAAACTACTAGACAATGGGAGACTTGGAGATAACTTGAATCGCAAAGTCTGAATAAAAATAACAAACTAAATGACACTTGGAGACTAAGAGTCAAGCCATAATAGTTAAGCATTTTACCTCACACCTGAATCATCAAATGGTCATCTGGTTTTGCACAGCTTACCCATTAGGGCTGAAATACTGGAATGAAGACCATTTTCAAATTTTTTTTGCATTAACTGGAAAATGGCCTAACACAAGGAACACATACTAAATACAAGAATTAGAATGACATTTAATGATGAGCCATAGTGATCTTGAAGATTCTAAGGATGAGGAAGAGTTAGTTAAAGAGATCTACGATCAGGAAAATTCAATATGATAATCTATGGTAAAGATCTAAGTGGAAAAAAGTGAAGGTACAAGTTCCAAGAAAGTTTAAGTTCTACGATAATGACAAAATGTTTTACTGGGTTGCAAATTCATTGAATCAGTTCAAGAGGATGATCTGAGGATTGAGAATAAGGAGAGGAAAATATAATAAAGGATATTAAGAGGCAAAAGAGAGTCCATATAAAGGATAAAATTGAATGGAAAATTGGATAGAAAGTAGAAGTGTGGATCTGTAACCGAGTGATATAGTGAAGAAGAAAAATCTTGAAATTTGAGTCAGCAAGAAGATATTGATGAAGTGAAGACAAAAAGAAGATAAGTGATCTGACTAAGCAAGAGGTAGTTGTATATTTACAGATCACATTTTATACTATTGCTTATTAACATTTGTAGGAGAAATATCTCTAATCCAAGTGGACTTAACAGTCTTATTGTAAATCCTTGAGAAAGGTGACATTCTAGAAGAGTGTTTTAAGACCTTTAACTAGGACAATCCTAACAAAGTGAAGATCCTAACATGTATAACAAAAAGGCCCCAATAGGGTCACATTTAACAATGTACATTATAATCTTTAACAAGATTGGATTTTAACTGAGCATACTTCAAAAGAGTATTTCTTTGGTGGGTGAAAATTCCCATAGTGGGCTTTTCTAAATTGGGTTTCCACGTTAAATATTGGTGTTATATGTGTTGAATGTTTATTGTGCATGCTATTACTAATTGATAAGTTAATTTACTGCTATTGGTTAGTATTGAAGTTTGTCTTACCGAGTTGAATCAAAGGTAAAGTATTGAAGGTTTAAAGAATCATTGATTACTGATTCATCACCCTCCTAGTAATCCAACAAAAATTAAACAATTTTGACTTATTTGATGAAAATGATAAGGCAAATGATTGATCTTGATAAAAATTCATTGACTTTGAAAATGGTTGATTAATTCAAATTAATATGAAATGATGCAAATCAAGGAGAAATAATTAGTAATTAATTAAAAATAAATTGATGTTTAATTAATGATCAAAGACACAATGTCAACACATGATAAAAACCATATGCGTAACATAGAAGAATAATTAGAGTCTATAGAGTGATGTTTTGATCTCAATGCAGAAACAACACTACAGGTATTAACCAATTTTGAATGTCTACGTGTTGTTGGACTCTCTGATACAATGTGATTCTAAGCATTTTTTGAAAGATAAATCAAGAGGAAAAAAAATGTCAGATAAAACTTGCCTTGATAATGATAGGATATAAGGGCACCCCCTCAAAAAATTAACTGACAAATGCAAGTGAAAGGTCAATTTTTTGACAATGATGAGATATATCCACAAGAATAAATGGATATCATAGCTCAAATGCAAAAGATATGAGGCTAGGAGTGGAAAACGTATTGTGAGCAATAGAAAACTCAAGGGTCCATGTCTATCTAGGCAAAAATGGTCTATAAAAGGGCCTAGAGAGGCAAAAGGAGTTCACTTTCACTCTCTAATTTGGAATAAATTATATTATGATAATTTATATGATAGTTTTAAATACATTGATATTATAGTTCATATTTGATTTAAATATTAAAATATTAATATTATAAAATTTTAGAAAGACTACACATATATAAAATAATATTTAATATATTACTATTTTATATATTAAATTTATATTATTTATTTTAAAATAATATAACTTTAATATATAAATTGGTCATTGAATAAGGTGAAAATGTGGTAGTTCACCTTAATGGATAGAATGATATAGTGGTATGATGTGTGATGGAAAATGTTGCAGACATATAAACTAAATAAAATAGAAATACTTATCTTAAAAGAAGGCTGATGAAGAAATTGTTGTTTTCTGATGTCTGTGCATAGTTTCGGGAAATTTTGCAACTTGTTCTAGACTAGAAATGCCAAGACAAAAAACCAAGAAAACTTTTGTCCTTCTGAGGTCAAGTTGTCTTTGACCTAGATAGCGGGGAAAGGTCTTACCATGGGGCACAATCCTACCCCCCATTGAAGGTCATCCCTGACCTGAAATAGCTCGGATGGAAACTCTGTTTACCAATCCTGGAAGTTCACCGAAAAGGGTATCCAGATCTGTACTTGAATTCATTGTCCTATACGTGTACCTATAATAAAAATGGTTTTATTTTTTTGATGAGGGGTTTGGCTTGGTCAAACCTTAGTTTGGAATCAACCTTAATAATGGAATTGAAATAGGGAATGATAGCAAGTAGTAGAAGTAGATCTAACAATGAAGCTGTGAAATTCAATAGATATGCCATTATATTTCAAATGTAAACAAATATATTGATATGAAAGCTTGAACATAACATTATCAAATGTAAATCAGAACCTCCATGATTGCATGCTTGGGATCCACCTTGAGAGAAGAATGAATTTTGAAGATGAACAAAGGATCTTGAAGGAAGATCACACCATCATGATGGCTAGATCTAGGGTTTTGAAGGATGAATCTTGAATGCTTGAACCAAATTCCTTCAAAGGCTTGAATGCTTGAATCCTTGATCTTCAAAGGAGAACTGGAATGGAGATGAGGGCTTGAATGCCTCCTTCAAAATGCTTGATGGAATGCTTTCTTGATCTTGCTATTGATGATGAATGGTCATGAATAATTGAACTCAAAACTTGATGTCAATTGATCATGAAATTAATTGATTGTGGATGCTTGATTGCAAAAAGAGATGGATGAAATGATAGAGGAAGGCTTCTTTTTATAGTTATCTATGGCAAAAACTCCTAGAGAAGGCCGACATTGGAGAATTAAATCCCATTTAACCTTAACCTCTAGAAATGGACCTAGATTAAATGCAATTTAAGGGTTTACCATTCTGAAACTTGAAACAACTGACCTGGAAGTGGGAAATAAACTTTCCAAAGCTCGACATCTTGAAACTTCTAGAAACTAATATTTGGACTTGGGGTCAGGGACAAGGTATTCTCTACCCTAGGTCAGGGTCAAGGTCATCCCTAACCTAGGTGAGGGTCTAGGTCGGCCTTGACCCAACAAGTCAAAATATTTATATTCTCAGAGAAAATCTATTAGAAAGAGGTTGGAAATAGGGAGAGAGAAGCATAATAGGGGGAAACAACCAGATCCATGCAAAGAAACAATCAAGGCATTTGACATGACCCCAGAACACTTACTCTGAGGGATAAATGCTCTTAACATAGAAGTGCTCCCATTTTAAGATGATACATTAAGGTCCACTTTATAAAGAGTATGGATTCAATACAAACTCTTGGTAAAGGGGATGAAAGAAAATATCCAAGTGGATTTGCAATGAGATAAAATAATACTTAGATAAGGACACAAGACCCTAGGATAAGGATTCTAACTCAACATACATACACGAGGGTGTGAAAAGAAAACCAAAAACAACACAAAAGAGGAGTTAGTACTAAACAAACCCAAATCAACTAGCATAAGAAACCATGCTAATAAATATTTCTCATACTAATATTGTATTTGGAAAGCTATCGTAAAAGCATAAATGATTACATAAGAAAGACAAGAGAAACACTATAAATAACATAGCTTCATGATCTAGTCCAACTAGCATGAAAGCGAAAAGAAATAAAAGAGAAAGTGATTACCTCATCCAGTAAGATGCCCACCTTACCATAAATCACCAAGGGAGGGAGAGAAAAATAGGTGGCTAAACCTGATATTTCACCCATAAACTATGCTTGCAATTGTAATTCATCTTTTGATGGCTTCTGGAATACCCATAGATCCACCTTCTTGTATCACTACAACTATGAAATGCATGTCTCCTTAGGATTTAGAAACTTATGTGTGTTACCTTCAAAAGATTTAGCATATTGAAAATGTGTGTCTCTTTAGGATTTAGCAACTTATGTGCATTACCTTCCAAGATTTAGCATATTGAAAATTGAAAAATGTGTGTCTCTTCAGGATTTAGCAACTTATGTGTGTTACCTTTCAAGATTTAGCATGTTGAAAATTGAAAAATGCATGTCTCTTCAAGATTTAGCAACTTATGTGCATTGCCTTCCAAGATTTAGCATGTAAAAACTAGAATACAAGGCAGACCCTATATATGCCCCCCTCCTTATCATGGATGTCTACTAGATAGGATAAGGAAGAGGAAGAGGATACCTACTTCACAATGCAAGGAGATATCTTGTTTAGCAACAATGTATACCATATTCTTAATGAGGGATATTGACCCCTACATCAGAGAGCATAGATAATTGTGAAAAGGATATATCAATTATAGAAAAAGGATCCTCAATGAAAGAGATCTTATAACCAAGACCCCCACCATAAAGGAGTGCTTTTAGATAAAATATCATCTTTCAAAGGTGGGAAAAAAGATTCAATCATCAAGCCTCCTACAAAGAAGAGGAAAAGGAATCTTTGTAATGTGGAAAACAACTCTAACACTAAAACAATGATAAGGGTTTATAATGAACATAATTTGCAACATAAAGAAGAGGCGATGACCTAGGACAAAAAATTATCATATAAAAAGGTTATCCATGGTCAAAACATCTATCAATATGATGAAATAATATTCCAATATAAACAAATACCACTAAGCTAAGGAAAGTAGTTCCGTAGACAAAGAGAAAGAAGGAAAAACCTTTCCCCCAAGGGATGGAGACAAGGGATACCTTTAAAAAATAAACATCTAAGAAAATATATCTTGAATAAGATCTATGGATGATTATAAACATAACAAAAAACCATAGATAGATAGGAGAGAAATAATACCAATTAAGCCCAATAGAAAGGCTAATGGATCCTAGGAGATTGGATGGAAATACACCTCTTGCCCCACAGTCTAGAGACAAGAGGAGATGAAATCTATATTATATCAGAATGAGGGGAATTCCCTATATAAAAATTATGAAGGAATTATAAAACTCCACAAGAGTGAGATATAATTCCTAAAGCAGTTCTTTCTCTAACATATAACTTGAAATGTTTACAATCAGCAAGTAAATGTGTATTACTATAATGAAAAGGACATTTATACTTGGGTAAAGCATCTTTCGATATAAGTTTAAAGATTTCTTTTCTGGAATTCATTAATTGAACATACACCTTCTTAGCTACATCTATTGGAAAATGCAATTAAAGAAATTGTTGTATTGTCATTGATGTCAAACCTTAATTGGTAAGACTATTGCCATTTAAGAAAGTACTATATCTATTTGATTGTTGTGAAGGGGATAGGCAAGGTTGGTAACAATAGCACCTAAGGAAAGGTTGAGTTATCTTGATACTTCAATGTGTACTTTATTATGTGGCACAATGATAAGAAAATGTATTGTTTATCTAAGTAAGGATGGAGACTAAACTAGTAGGCTTAACCGAGCAAAAGTGAAGAAATATAGTTTAAGCCAAGTGATGTGAGTGTCGACCGAGCTAGTATATGCTAAGTAAATTCAATGTTGACCGAACATCAGTTAATTGTCAAGGAAGATAGTATTAGCTGAGGAAATAGTTTTTGAGGTGACTAACCTTTCTAATGAAGACCGAGGAGTTGAACACTATTGAATGAGTGTCAATAATCTACATTTGTGGAAGAATTCATATTTGCAGATGACATAGTTGAATTCTTGGATTATTTAAAATGTGTTGACTGTATTTATTGATTGTATGAAATCATTTAATGCACTATAAAACATTTTATTGTAAATCTATTAAGAGATTTAAGATATTTCTAGAAGGATAGATGAAGAACATGAAGTTGGAAGGATTCGATGAATTTGACCTAACCCTAAGATCTACGAAGGAGATTAAGTGGCAAAAGATGTATTGACCTAATTGAGGAAGTATTAAGGAAACCTAAGCATGAGGTTGAAGAGAAGAGAGGATGCTGGAAATATTGTTGATGTTATTAACTGTATAAGCAAAAAGGATGCAGGATAAATGTTGTGATTTCTTGAAGGGATTTCTGAGAAGATCAGTGATGGAGATGGTAAATGTTCACAGTCAGTAAGCTAGCATATGTGTACAAAATTGTATCTGATATTTTGCAAAGTGAGTTGTATGTTTTTTAGATCAATACTATTGTTACTTTCTAACCATTTTATCAGTCAAAATCCTTTTAATAGAGGTTGACCTAACAGTCATTTGTATAAATCCTTTGAAAAAGGTTGAATTCTAATGGAATGTATGTAAGTCCTATAACAAGGCACACTTTTAATAGAGTGGTTTAAATCATTTAACTAGGTCACACCTGATAGTGTGTTTGTAACCTTTGATAGGGTTGTCTTTTCACAGAGCTCACTTCAGAAGAGTGAAATTAATAGTAATATGTTACAAAGTGGTTTTTCCCAAATTGGGTTTCCACTATAAATCTTGGTGTTAATACTTGTGTGAATTTTGGTTTGAATATTTCTATGTTTTACAACTTAGATACTATTGGATAGTGGACTGCACTGTTATATTTTTATGTTATGCTATTAGTAATGACCAAGTAGTTGTTGGTTAGTGGATTTGATTTGTTGAAGAGTTTTAAAGTTTTTTTTATACATTTGGACCTAAGAAAAATTGATTCACCCCCCCTCTCTTTTGTTCTAAATCAAATTAACAATTGGTATCAGAGAAGTTGGTGCTTACAGAGAACAAGTTTGAAGGTACTTGAAGTAAATGATCAGGATGTATAAGAAGGAGGTACCAAAGCCAAATAAGGAGAACTTTCATGCATGGAAAATTTTGATGAAGCTACATCTGGCTGGTATTGGTGATTCTACAAAGTATTATGTTGAGCATGATTATGTCACACTTATTGCACCTCTGACTACTGAGCAAATGAGAGCCAAACAAGAGCACAACCAAGCAATGTTGGATATTGCATCTACCCTAAGTTATATGAAATTTGAAGACATCAAAGACTATACAAATGCAAAGAAAATGTGGGACACTCTTGCAAACATCTATGGTGGTGACATAAATGTACTCAGAGAAAAAGCTAAGAGCCTAAGAGGTAAATTTGATGAAATGAGAATTCAAGAAGGTGAGAATATTGCACAATATTGTGGTATAATAAAAGAAGTTGTAAATGCCATTAGAGGAGAAAATTTTAACTATTGATGATGAAACTATAATTGGAAAAGTACTGAGAACTCTGCGTCCTATTTATGCCATCAAAATTTTAGCAATTTAGGAATCTAGACGTAACCCTAACAATGCTCCTACTTTGGAAAGTTTGGTTGGTAAGCTTACTACTTTTGAACTTTCTAACTATAATAACTTCACTTTTGGTAATGTTGAATCTAGTTTTAAGTCTCAAATGGTTATGAGAAAATCAAAGAAGGAAAAAGAAAGATGCATTAGTGAAAGTGAAAGTGACACATTTGATGAAGAACTTGATGATCTAGAAGCTCTTATGGCTAGAAGACTGAAAAGGGGAAAAGGAAAGTACAAAGGTAAACTCCCTATTATATATTTTTCATGTAATAAAGTTGGTCATATAGCTGCTAGATGTCCTAACAGGGATGATAAGAATGAAGAAAGAGACAACTAGCATAAGGAAAAAAGAGAAGATAGAGGTTACTGAAGGTACAAGGACTACAAAGGAAAAGGTAAGAAATCTTGCTATATTGTCCAAGAAGAGACTAACACTGATAGTGATGATTTTGAAATTGAGGTTGTCTATGTTGCAATAAAATATGAGTATGATGAGGATGAGAAAACTGCATTGATATCTTATGTGAACAAAAATGATAAATGGATTATTGACAGTGGTTGTTCACATCACATGACTAGTGACAAGAGTAAGTTTGATACCTTAGATCATTATAAAGGTAGAAGTGTAAAATTTGGTAATGATGCACCATGTCTTGTTAGAGGTAAAAGATTGATTAAGCTAACTAATAAGCTCACTTGTGAGAATGCTTATTGGGTTGAGGGTCTTAACTATAATCTATTGAGTGTTGCACAACTTAATAGCATTGGCTACTGAGTGGAATTTCATAATAGGAAGGTCAAAATATTTGATGTCACTATTGAACTGATTGGAAGTGGAGAACAAACAAGAGGTAATTGTTCTATCTAGACCTATCTAAAGAAACATGTATGATTACACAACTTGATGATATTTGGTTATGGCATAAGTGGCTATGTCATGTTAACTTTGATAATCTAGTAGAAATTAGTAAGAAGAAGAAAGTGAGAGGTCTTCCTAGATTGAAGAAGCCTGAGAATGTAATGTGCAAAGAATGCCAGTAGGGTAAGATGAAAAAGTCTAGTTTTAAGAGCAAGACTTTTACTTCTGAGAATGTTTTAGATTTGGTTCATACTGACCTTTATGGACCTTTGGGTGTACAAAGTTGTTGTGGTGCTAGATATTTTATCTTGTTTTTTGATGATTATACCAGAATGATGATAGTAATGTTCTTAAAAGAAAAATCTGATGCTTTTCAATTTTTTAAGTGGTATTTAGCTAAGGTTGAAAAGGAGACAGGTAGGAACCTGAAGTGTCTAAGATCTAATCAAGGTGGAGAATTCATATCCAATGAATTCAATCTATTTTTCAATGATAAAGGGATCAAAAGATAGATGTCTACACATGGAACTCCTCCACATAATAGTATAGAAGAGAGAAGGAATAGATCTATCATGGATTGTGCAAGGACATTAATGATTGAAAAGAATGATGCACAAAAGTACTTGAGAGAAGCTGTAATTATAGTTGTTTATACTCTTAACTGAGTACAGATAAAAAAAAAGGTACAAATATGACACCTTATGAGTTATGGCATGGGTACGCACCTAATATAAAGTATTTTAAAATTTTTGGAAATAAATGCTACATACTAAAGGATAATAGGAATGGAAAATTTGATGCTAAAAGTGATGAGGGCATATTCCTAGGCTATTCCACAAAAAGTAAAGCTTATAAGTGTTTGAACTCTAACACTAAGAAAATTGTGGAATGTGTGAGTGTCAAAGTTGATGAGTATGCAGAGAAAAATGAAGCTGATAGTAAAAGAGAACCATAAGATTATAGATCATTTGGGTATATAGAGGAAGGAGAGGCAAGTGATAGACTTGCACCTGATGCCAAGTCTCAGATAAGCAATGTCGAGCATCAGGAAAACAATGTTGATAGAGAAGAAGAACGTGTCAAGTGACAAGAGGAAGATGTCGAGTATTAGGAAGAGGTTGTCAAGCATTTAAAAGATGAATCTGACAATCTTGTTGGTGAACCTAAAGAGCAAGATGAAAGGAGAGTAGAACCTATTTTAGCACAATATGTAAGGAGACATCACAAGCCTGAACAGATCATTGGACACAAAGATACTAGAGTTATGACTAGAAGAAAGAGAAGAGATCCAACATGTTGACTATGTGAATTTGAGCCTAAGGCAACAAGGGAGGCATTAGAAAATGAAGACTGGATACAAGCAATGAATGAGGAGATAGACTAGATAGAGAAGAATGATACCTGGAATCCAGTGTTGAGACCAAAAAATAAAAATGTCATTGCAAAAAAAGTAGGTGTTCTAAAATAAGCTGAATGAGCATGGTCAAATCACAAGAAACAAATCTAGGCTAGTATGCAAAGGCTACACACACAAAGAAGGAATCAATTATGGGGAGACATTTTCCCCTGTAGCTAGATTGGAAGGAGTTAGAACCTTACTTGCATATGCTACCTTATAAATATTTCAAGGTATACCAAATGGATGTTAAGTCTACATTTTTGAATGGTATGTTAGAAGAAGAAGTGTACATTGAACAACCAGAAGGATTTGTTGATCCAAAAAAAAGACACATGGTTTGCAAACTAAATAAAGCACTGTGTGCACTAAAGCAAGCTCTCGGAGCATGGTATGAAAGATTGCACAACTACCTGATATAGATTGGATTCTCAAGGAAAAATGACACAAGAAAATCTATATATGAAAGATGAAGAAGGTAAAGGAATCTTGTTGGCTAAGGTTTTTTTTAGATGATATTATATTTGGTGGACAAGATGCCTTGTGTATGAAATTTTCAAATGAAATGAAAACAAAATTTGATATGAGTATGTTTGGGGAGATCAAATTTTTTGTTGGTTTACAAGTATATCAGATGGAGAAAGGAATTTTCATCACCTAGTCTAAATATGTTCATGCGATGCGAAAAACCTTTGGTATGGAAAATTCAAGGCTAGTAAGTACTCCCATGGCTACTAGATTAAAGTTGTCTAAGAATGATGATGCTGCAGAGGTGAACCAGACTTTGTATAGATCCATGATTGGAAAACTATAGTATGTTGTACACAATAGACCATATATTGCTTTAGTTATTAGGATTGTGGCAAGATTCTCTGTCAATCCTAAGGAAACTCACATGATGGTTGTCAAAAGAATAATGAGATATTTGAAAGGGACTTCTGACTATGGATTGTACTACAAGAAGCATGAAAAGTTTGAACTGAGAGTGTATACTGATGTTGATTAGGCAAGAAATGTGGATGAGAGAAAGAGTACTAGTGGTGGAGCTTTCTTTCTTGGATAGAGATTAGTTTCCTGGACAAGCAAGAAATAAAATTAAATTTCCCAATCTACTGCTGAAGTCGAGTATGTGGCTGCAGCAACGAACTGCTCAAACTTGGTATGGATAAAGAAATTGTTGGTAGGCATGAAAGAAGAGATCACTAAACCAGTTTTCATCTACTATGAAAACAAAAGTGCTATCAACATTTCTAAGAATCTAGTGATGCACACAAAGACCAAACACATCACCATCAAGTATGATTGCTTGAGGGAACTGGTACAAGACAAAGAGGCCCGAATGGAATATGTGAATACAAAGGAATAACTAGCAGACATATTCACTAAAGCTTTACCTAAAGAAGTTCATGAATATTTGAGAGGTCAATTAGGGGTTCTTCCCCTAACTGAGGCTCCCTAGTCAAGATAGGAGCACTACATAAAATATGCTACAAAGAGTATTTGATAAATTGATGCAGAGATAGGTCACACTTTAGGAGTAGCCTAGAGCTATTAAAAGTAGAGAAAAGCCAAGAATTAGTCATAAGAAAAGATGACAGAGGGAGAAATACTATTACTGAACTGAAAAGATGATATCTACATCTGCATGATGTATATTTTAGCTGTTGCTTTGGTATTTTAGTCAAAGAGGGAGATGATCATAGATGAATACACATGGTGAGATTTCATGGAAGATCAAGAGGGAGAGATTCAGTGGATGGTAATACAAGCATGGATAATTGATTCTATATAAAAATGAAGCTAAGGATATTATAAATATTTCTAATGGACAGATAAGTTTTGGATTGTTTGGTAATTCATGTGTTATTTATATGGTGTTTCCATCAATGCCAAAGAGGGAGATTGTTGGAAACTACAATTGAAGCAATTGTTGTATTGTCATTGATGTCAAACCTTAACTGGTAAGACTATTGCTATTTAAGAAAGTATTATATCTATTTGATTGTTGTGAAGGGGATAGGTAAGGTTGGTAACAATAGCACCTAAAGAAAGGTTGAGTTATCTTGATACTTCAATGTGTACTTGATTATGTGGAACAATGATAAGACAATGTATTATTTATCTAAGTAAGGATGAAGACTAAACAAGTAGGCTTAATCAAGAAAAAGTGAAGAAATCTAGTTTAAGCTGAGTGATGTGAGTGTCAACCAAGCTAGTATACACCGAGTAAATTCAGTGTTCACCGAACATCAGTTAATTGCCAAGGAAGATAGTATTAGGTGAGGAAATGGTTTTTGAGGTGACTGACCTTTCTAATGAAGACCAAGGAGTTGAAAACTGTATTTACCAAGCATCAGTAATCTACATTTGAGGAAGAATTCAGATTCCCAACCGACATAGTTGAATTCTTGGATTATGTAAAATGTGTTGGCTTTATTTATTGATTGCATGAAAGATTTTAATGCACTGTAAAATGTTTTATTGTAAATCCATTAAGAGAATTGTGATATTTCTAGAAGGATAGATGAAGAACATAAGGTTGGAAGGATTTGATGAACCTGACCTAACCCTAAGATCTATGAAGGAGATTAAGCAACAAAAGATGTATTGACCTAATTGAGGAAGTATCAAGGAAACCTAAGCATGAGATTGAAGAGAAGAGAGGATGCTAGAAGTGTTGTTGATGTTATTTATTTTATAAGCAGAAAGGCTGAAGGAGAAATGTTGTGATTGCTTGAAGTGATTTCTGAGAAGATCAGTGATGGAGATGGTAAAGGTTCACAGTTAGTAAGTCAGCATATGTGTACAGAATTGGATTTGATATTTTGAAAAGTGATTTGTATGTTTTTCAGATCAATACTACTATTACTTTCTAACCATTGTTTCAGTCAAAATCCTTTTAAAAATAGTTGACCTAAAAATCATTTGTATAAATCCTTTGAACAAGGCTGCATTCTAATGGAATGTATGTAAGTCCTATAACAAGGCACACTTTTAACAAAGTGGTTTAAATCCTTTAACCGAGTCACACCTAATAGTGTGTTTGTAACCTTTGATAGGGTTGGCTTTTCACAGAGCTCACTTGAGAAGAGTGAAAATAATAGTAACATGTTACAAAGTGGTTTTTTCCAAATTGGGTTCCCACTATAAATCTTGGTGTTAATACTTGTGTGAATGTTTTGGTTTGAATATTTCTATGTTTTACAAGTTAGATACTATTGGATAGTGGACTACACTGTTATATGTTTTTGCTATGCAATCAGTAATGATTGAGTAGCTGTTGGTTATTGGATCTGATTTGTTGAAGAGTTTTATATTTTTTTTATACATCTAGACCTAAGAACAACTGATTCACCCCCACTCTCTATTTTTCTAAATCATATTAACAACATCTTGATGAGTATCAAGATTATCTATTTTAGGTGTAGGGAGAAGAATATGAAGAGGAGGAGGATGATCAACATCCCCTACCTTGAGTTGAGATTGCAAACAACCAACATGATGCAAATCCAATTTAGGGGGTATATGAACGGGATACTTGATAACATTCTCATTAAATCCGAGCCCTAAACCTCTATAACCTTGTTTAGTTATTATATTATATCCTGTAGTGTACATGTCATGTAAAGCTTCTACAAGAGGTGATTGTTTATCATGTTCATGAGTAAAGGTTGTATAAGGTAGAATAATAGGTTTTGAATAAGTTTCTCTACCCTTTCCTTTAATATCATCATGAATCAAAGGAGAAGGTAAATAAAGGAATTCTTTCACATCTTCTTCTTGAACTATAGCTTGAATCTCATCATAAGTATGAGAAGAACTAGGGATAGCAGATGGAGAATTGGGTATCAGATTAGGAATAGGAAGATTAGGAGTCAAATTAGTAATGATAGGATTAGGATTAGGAAGATGAGGAGATAATGTATCATCTACCAAATTCTTCACATAATTTAGAAGACTAATAATTCTACCACATAAATCTTTAATGAAAGTTTTGAATGTAGGAAGACTAGTATCGGTCAATTTTACAAAAGCATAGGAAAGAGAAAAATGAAGGATCATCAACATAATGAAGTGAATGAAACTCTCATAAGCATCATAGGTATGGTAAAGAAATGCTAAAAGAAGGGTAATAAAGAACATGACCACACACCAAAGCATCTTAAGAATCTTCATAGTAAATGAAATGCAAGAAATGTTTTTGAATTTTATAAAGATTTTTTGTATTTTTGAATGTAAAGAGCATAAAATAAACCTAATCTTAATGCAAGAAAAGAACTACTAAAAATAATAGAGCATCTAAATCCACAAAAGAAACGACAGGAAGTATGTTGGGCTCACCAAAATGAATAAGGTGAACACATAAGATAAGACAAATGGAAATATAACACCGAAAAGAAAGAGAGTAAGCTTGTTGGGTTCACCAAAATGAATAAGGTTAACACACAAGATAAGACACAAGGAAATCTAACACCAAAAAGAAAGAGAGTAAGCTTGTCAAGTTCAACAAAATGAATAAGGTGAAAATGTGGTAGTTCACATTAATGGATAGAATGATATAGTGGTATGATGTGTGATGGAAAATGTTGCGGACATATAAACTAAATAAAATAAAAATACTTGTCTCAAAAGAAAGCCAATGAAGAAATTACTATTTTCTAATGTTTGTGCATAGTTTTGGGAAATTCTACAACCTGTTCCACACTAGAAATGTCGAGATAGAGAAAACTGAGAAAATTTTTATCCTTCTAAGGTCAGGTCATCTTTGACCTAGATAGCGGGGCAAGGTCTTACCCTGGGGCACAATCCTACACCCCACTGAAGGTCATCCCTAACCTGAAACAACTCTGATGGAAATTCTATTCGTAGATCTTGGAAGTTCACTAAAAAGGGTATCCAGATTTGTACTTCAATTTGCTGTCTTGTAGTTGTACCTACAAGAAAAATGATTTTATTGTTTGGATGAGGGGTTTGCCTTGGTCAAACCCTAGTTTGGAATCAACCTTAATAATAGAATTGAAATAGGGAATGCTAACAAGTAGTAGAAGTAGATCTAACAATGAAGCTATGAAATTCAATAGATATGCAATTGTATTTCAACTGTAAAAAAATATATTGATATGAAAGCTTGAACATAACATTATCAAATGTAAATCAAAACCTCCATAATTGCATGCTTGGAATACACCTTGAGGGAAGAATGAATCTTAAAGATGAACAAAGGATCTTGAAGGAAGATCACACCATCATGATGGATAGATCTAGGGTTTTGAATGATGAATCTTGAATCCTTGAACCAAACTCCTTCAAAGGCTTCAATGCTTGAATCCTTGATCTTCAAAGAACTTGAATGGAGATGAGGGCTTGAATGCTTCCTTGAAAATTCTTGATGGAATACTTGCTTGATCTTGCTCTTGATGATGAATGCTCATGAATGATTGAACTCAACACTTGATGTCAATTGATCATGAAATTACTTGATTGTGGATGCTTGATTGCAAAAAGAGATGGATGAAATGAGAGAGGAAGGATTCCTTTTATAGTGATCTATGACACAAATACCTAGAGAAGGCTGACATTGGAGAATTATATCCCAATTAATCTTAACCCCTAGAAATGGACCTAGATTAAATGCAATTTAAAGGTTTACCATTTCAAAATTTGAAACAACCGACCTAGAAGAGGGAAAATAAACTTTCTGAAGCCCGATATCCTAAAACATCTAGAAACTAAAATTTGGACCTGGGGTCAGGGACGAGGTAGTCTCTCCCCTAGGTTAAGGTTAAGGTCATCCCTGACCTAGGTCAGGGTCTAGGTCATCCTTGACCTAGCAAGTCAAAATCTCCATATTCTCAGAGAAAGTCTGTCAGAAAGAGGATGGAAACACAGAGAGAGGAATACAACAGGGGGGAAACAACTAGATCCATGTAAAGACTCAATCAATGCACTTGACATGACCCTAGACCGCTTACTCAGAGGGCTAAACACTCTTAACATTGAAGTGCTTCCACTTTAAGATGATACCGTCATATACAAAATATTATCATTATTGAAGTACACAAATGTACATATATACATGTGTGTATGTGTGTGTGGCTACATACATGCATACATAGATATATATAGATATAAATGCAAATATACATGATATCGATATACATATACATATACATATATATTAAAATAATGATAATATTTGATAAATTTTATATATTGAATTTATATTATTTATTATTAAATAATATTTAAATTGTAAGTATGTCATAATTTAAATATAGTATTATTTATTTATTCATTTTTTTTTAATATTATTATTTAATCATTCAAATCTTATTATATAAGATTATTAAAATAAGAACATCACAAAGAAGTACCATTGTGAATCTATTCAACATAGGTCCTAAGACTTCAACAGAAATAGATGTCATTTAAATGAAGTATAATTGATTGTAAATAAACTCTTCTACATGCAATAGCTGGCTATATCTCATATCAATATATCTAAGCCTAGAAACTAACATATATTTAGATATATGATATAAGAGGGAGAGCCGCCAAGCCTTCAAACATATTGATTATTTAATAGTAGGCAAAATATCATCTATTTTGATTTAAAAAGATTACGTACCATAATATAGGTTGTTGCTTAAATCCATTGGATTAGAAGATATAATAAATTATTATTTATGTACTAATTAGTTTTAGTATCTATTAAAAATAAAGCATCAAATTTTTAATTATGTCGAAGGTGTTTCTTCTATGAAACACATCGGCTTGGGTTAACTCGATCGATGGACATTGAAGAAGCTGTAAGCATGCAAGATGATTGAAATGATCGAGAACATTTGTGGATTTTGAAAAAACCAAAAATTGTAACATTTCTGCAGTGTCAACCAACTATAGATCTATTGATTAACTCACCAGCAACTGGAGTTAGGTTCAGGGTTTACAAGACATGCATTACTTATTTATTGGATGCTCTCTTTTTAAGTTTCTATAGTGCTGATGAATTTGTTACCAGTTTTACTTTCTTCCATTTTATTTCTGGCTACGTTGATGAATTGGTTGGAAGTGACTGAAGTATGAGGTAGTGGTAGTTTTTCTACATCCACCAGTTGTCACAAGAATGCAAAGAATCTTTCATTCCCTTGTGATCATGCGCCAGCTGTTGATCTTTTTTACAAGCTCGTGCATCGGCCCAGCCTTTAAAATTTTTGGTAGGCTAGGAATTGTACATAAAATCTAAGGTTGTCATATGTTCACAAGGAATCTTTAGTATTCTTATGATTATGCATAAACCTTCAATCTTAGTTTATTCTAGGCACTCACAAAAGGTCACCTGATTTCCAGATGTATACATATGAGCCTTTTTAATTAGTCAAAAGTATTTCCTAAGCTTTATCTATAGATAAAAATACCTTTAGTCAGGTGATCTCTGACCAAAATAAAGAATCGTTATAATATATAGCAATTATGAGGTTCTCAGTTGGTCGCTGAGTCTCCAAATGCAAGTTGGCGGTGTATTTTGTGGGTCACCAGATATCAAAATTATTATATGATTAGTACTTCTATTCAGTGATGTGGAAATTTTAATGGTCGCATGTTCTCAGTATTCTGGTGGTTATGTCTCAAATGATTAGTGATTCATCAACACATTTATCTTAAGTCTCACAATGTAGGGGTTATGTTATTAAAAGTATGCTGACTTAGTGGGAAACATTTGATGAAGATATGATTGCTGGTTGATCTTTAATCTTAGTACTTCACTGAGGTTAAGAAAATCTTCTGTCGACTTGGAGAATAAAGGTGTTCACATAGTCTCCAGTGTTAACCATAGTTAGAAGAAAGGTGAGTTAAAAAAAAATTTAGTGAGTTGTTTTCAACCATTGATTTAATTTTGTTTGGGTGGTCATCACCTAGTCTTAGAATCTCTTGATGGTCTTTTGTCATCAAGTCTCGAGATAAGATTAAAAGGAAATAATTTTGCAATAACTAAAAGATTGACTATAGTCGCCAAGTCTCAGAATGGAAATATTTAAGTGACAAAACCTCAGCCAAGGTTCAAACTATTCAGCAACTATGATTCCTTTCTATACTTTCTAGGTCTCCAGAACAAATAGAGTCATTTAACATCTAAACTTTTCTTTAGTTACCAGATCTCGAGGAATGTAAGGGACATGCCAAATTTTTTAGTGCTTACAAGAATGTGTTATAGTCGCTAGGTCGCCAAAAGTTAAAATTTGATTTTGTGTCATTTTCTTAGCTTACAACTACTGAATTATGTTGTGAATGTCCCAAGTAATGGTGGAACTAACATGATTTTTAGCTTTTCAATCTCTAACAGGTTACTATATTCAATTTCATAAAATAAATAGAGTTGTTCTTCACTTATTTCAAAATACGAAGTGTTCAGAGAAGCCAAAGCGATAGAATTTCATGAAATTTTTAGAGCAATTTCAAATTTGAATACATTCAGAAGTTGCAGAGGAGTTCAAATTCATAGATAAGATGAGCCAATTATCAGTTGGTGGAACCTCTATCACCAAAGGTGCTAAGGAGAAAGTTAAGGAAAGCTATTCGAATGAATTTCTCATCTTATTGCCAAGCTCATCATAGAATAAGAAGGTTAGTGATTAGTGTTTTGTCGATGAGCTTGCATACTATAGAGATGCTAGAACACCAAATGTCATTGGAATGTCTTTTTTCAAGTACTTTTATAAGAATTCTGATAGTCTGCTCCCCGTCTCAAACTCTTGGATGTCAAGGTTAGCAAAATTAATAGTTCTAGAGGTTTTTGTAGAGGTTATTGAAAACCATGTTCCCTAGGAGAACATGAATTACATTGCACCCATGGCTAGCACAAACCCATTTTTCTACAAAGATCTCCAATTCTATATAAATTATATTGCATATAGATTATGCAGAGTTATAGGGGTTGATGGTGGAGAGAGGATCAATTCAGATCTCTTGATGATGGTATTGGACTCCTAGAGTCTTCATGTGATGAGAGGATATGATTACATAGGATATGTAATAGATAGAATGCATAAGGGTTTACTGGCATTGAAAAACAAAATGTCTCATTCTACACCTAGGTTTATGCACTACTCTTTGTTGATGCATCTCATTCTATATTTTAATTATGATATGACAAACATGGAGGTCCTTAACCCACAAATGATGTATAAGGGACAACCAAATCTAGTACAGTTTTGGATAAGGGATTGGAGTCCATCTTTCTCGAGAAGTGATATCTGTGTATTTGAAAATTGGATAGTTCAGCCTATCCTTCTTAGTTTGGGCTTGAACCTTTCAAGGCTGTCCACTAATGTTGTGCGAGTGATTAGGCCCCAACAATTTTTTGATAAGTGGACCAAGGGTCATAATTGGGGAGATATTTACTATGAAAAGGATTATACTATAATTAGAGTATATGGATGTCCTTAGCCCCCCCACATACTACCATTCTTTGTTCCACCTAGGGTGGCCTTTTTAGAGTTCATCTGGCAGCTTATGTTGACTGATAAGGAGCAACTAGCTGCACATAGAAAAGGAACTTTTACTCCTAGGCACTTCAGAGTGCATAGTTTGGCAATAGGCAAGAATGCCTTCAATCAGGTAAATGATTAGTTAGGATAGTTTAAAATGCATGCAGCTTCCAAAAGATATGTTGATATAGAGGGATTTCTGGTTGCTACCAAAAAATATTATATGCATGGAATTCTTTTCAACAAGAGACATGAGGAATATCCTGAGGAGGATGTAATAAAAAATATAATAGACAAAGAAGAAGTGGTACGAATATCTGACCAATTACATGATTTATATGCTATGGAGAAGCAATTGAAACTAAAGGGATTGGCATTCAGTGGTTTCTTTCCTACATTTCCTTATCTCCAAAGGATGGAGCAGATGATGGTCCAATTCAATACCCTAATGACAACTTTTGAGGATCAAATTGATGAGAAAGAAGGAAGCAAAAATATCCATTTGGAGTCTGAATGTGATGAGGATAGTGATGATGGCTTCTCACTGCACATCATCCCTACTTTGGAATAGATAATATCTGAGAAACATGAGAGTGGTCAAAATGTAGTTGTTGATATACCTGGCCTACATAGCTCCCAGGACACCGGTGAACCTCCTACAAAAAAACAAAAATTGGTAAGTAGAGAATTTTCTCAAGTAAGAAAAATGTATAAAGTGGGAGCCATCTTCACTGGAAAAGGTGTTCATAACCACTAGTTGAGGAAGAAGATAAGAGAGGACAAAAGAAAACTAGAACTTGAAATAGAAGATGTCAAGTTTCCCTTGGCTTTGTGCCAAGATGAAAGAATGTTAGAACAAGATGCATTCTTGAAGGATGACAATTTTATTTAGTTAGATGAATTCAAGAGCTTCTTAATATGGCATAAGCAACAACAAGTTACATCAAGTGTTTAGATCACTGAAGAGGGTCAAGTGCCTGATGAAGCAGTACAAATAGTAAGGGAGTATGACCCTGGGAATGAGAGATTAAGTCCAGAAGAAGCTAGACAACTAGTCAGAGCTAGCAATATGCTATTGGTACTTGGGTGGAATTTATATTCTAATTTTATTATTGATCAGATCAATAGAAAAGAGGATATAACATTATCCTCAGAGACCCAACCAGGTGAGACTATCAAAGGATTTGGCTATAGCCCAAGGAATCAAGCATTGGCTCTATAGAGCCTATATCCTAAGGATAAGAAGCCTCAAATTTTGAATGTCAAAGAGAAAATGAATGGTGACAAAATTGTATGGTCAATCCATAATATAGGAGACCTTGAGATATCTCAAGTGTTAACTCATTTTTCTAGGCTTAATGAAGACAAGACAAAGCAATTATCTAAGAGGTATGGTTCTTTGTTAGAGGACTATAGTGCTCTTTTAAAGGATAGAGATATTTGAATAATGAAAGAAAAGGCAGTGGAGAAATATTTAGAAGATTTAGAACAATAGATTATAAGTACTCCCATAGAAAAACCTACACCACCTAAATAACCTCTACTACTTGAAAATAAAGGTGTAAATTAACAAGAAGTTGCTGCAGATATAGGAAAGTTAAAATTGGAGAATAATGACACTATCCTACAAGCCTTGCTAAAGATTTTGCATCACAAGATTGATGTATTAAAAGATAAATGTGATTTGGTTTGCAATTCTTATAATAAATTACCTAAACTATAGGTGGAGGTGAATAGTTATGTTTCAAATTTGAATGGATATTATGCAACTTGATCGGTTAGAGAAACACTTTTTGAAAGATTGGCAGCAGTGCAATCTTTAAGAAATGATATACCAGAGATTATTCTACAAGTAGGTGAAGAAATAAATAGAATTAAGGCCATATTGCCACTTTTTAAAGGCAACAAAAATCAGATTGAGGCTAAGATAGCCATGTTTAGTTTAGATTTTAATAGGTTCATTCCTCCCATTAAAGATACAGATGGTGCAATGAAGAACCTTGACTAGTGGAGATCGGACTTTGATCCTTTCTTGCCTAGGAAAGAGGCATTTGTTGATGAAAACAATGAACTAGATATGGAGAGGTTTAATAACACTCTAAATGAAGCCATAAAGGAAGAAATGGAGCTAAGAAAATTTGTAGCAGATGTCAAGATGATAACAGACACTAGATGGGAGAGACAAAAAAACACAATTGCAACATGTCTAGAGTTATAAATGGTCGACAGAGGAAGAAGTAACTGCATGAGATAAGCTTACAAAGCCCAAGAACATCAAATCTACTATAGTTGACTTCAATATTTTGGATGATGAGTGAAGAGGACATCTACATTAGCTGACACCTGACCTAAGAGCATAGGAATGATAAGCTATCAATAAGAATGATGTAAGTTAGTCGGAATGGTGGTCATCATATCTCACAACAACTCAAGAAACTATCATGAATATCTACAGACAAAGGTGTCAGTGATCAATGAGCCATGAAGTAGAACACTCTAAAATATTTATATCATTCCATCACCTGATCACCTTTTTAAATTTATTTTATATCCTTTTTTAGATTTTGATCTCCAACCATCTGTAGCTTGTTTGCATTCTCATTGATAAGAGAATTCCAAGATGGTTGAGCTATATACAGGCTCTAGCCTCATTTTTTAAAGAGTTAGAAAAAGATAATTGAACAACTGAGTATAGTTTCTACAGAGTAGAGAACTAAATTTTGTGTCTGAGCTTTAGACCATGAATCTTTGTATGTAATTTATAGGTCCATTTTAATACAAATACACTATAATTTCTCTCTCCTATTATTATTGTCTCTTTACTTGTATGTCTACTCTTGTATGAATGAAGATCTAATTGATGATTGATCTTTAATATCAGTACTTGATTGAGATTAAGAAAATTTCCTGGTGACTTGGAAAATAAATGTCTTCATGCAATCTCCAATCTTAAGCATAGTAAAATCAGTGTGCACTTTTAAATATTTTGTCAAGTAATTAGTCATTATTGAAAGGTTAAACCTGGCTGAGCATATGGAACTTTAAAACAAAGAAGAATCTTATCCAATCCTTAGCAATTAGGCATTTCTTTTGTTTGAATTAGTATTAGTGGCCATACTATTTAGGTACTTTAGCCATACAAACAATGAACCTTTCAACTAAAGCATCCTCCACTACAAGTGTGTTAAATTATTCTGGCAAAACAACAAAGGTTGTACGGACACCATCAGAAAGTTCAAGATGATATTTTGTACTTGTATTGTACTGTTGTTCAATAGATTGCAATGATACAATTTGAAAACATGGTTCCTTGATGCAGATACCATCCATTATTTGACTAATTGCTCCTTTTGTTAACAAGGCCCATTTTGTTACATATTTAATAGTAGTTAGTCTGATATTAGTAATCAAAACTATGTCATTAATATATACACTATATTTCTAATTGATGCATTCTTGAAAAAAATAGATTTAATAACACTCTAAATGAAGGCATAAAAGTAGAAATGGACCTCACCAAATTTTTAGTAGATGTCAAGATGATTACAGACAGCTGATGGGAGAGAAGAAAAATACAATTGGAAAATGTCTAGAGTTATAAATGGCTAATATCTAGGAAGAAGTAACTGCATGGGATGTGTTGGTTCCTCAAACTAGACTTTATGCTATCATAAGAAACTAATACATCTATAGATTTTAAGGATGGAGTAGATCCAAATATGGAATTCTAAGATGATTGGACCAACTCTAGGGACAAGACTGCCCTCTATACTTCTAGCTCTGTAAAACCAAGGAGGGTACTGCTAATCTAGTAATCAAATAGCCTTACTTCATCAATAACACACTGGATTCAATAGAAATAGATCTATGATAAGAAAATACTAAATGATGACCATTCATTCATTGATTCTCCATTAGCATTTGGTGGAATACTACTTTGCAAGTCATTGTACTTATAGAATTTCAAAAGATTTATATCAAAATATTAGGAATACACATAGAACCTTTTAAATGCTGATTCCTGTAAAAACAACTCCACTACTGGCCAGTGCCTTATCCATTGGGCAACACATAAAATTTAAATGTACAATTTAAATAATCTCACAATAATATGGTTCTTACTTGAAATAAATAGTAATAATTTTAATTAAGAGAATTATAATAGTTAAACTTGTCATTAAATTAAAACATGCAAGAATCAATTTAATAATGAAACTTTAGGAGTGGTGGACATTTTTGAAAAATCCATCCTTATGGCCTCATTTTTTTAGCCAATTAGATGAATAATAAATAATCTTGTAAATTAGTAAAGTTAAATATTTTGTATCTAACTTTATTAAATACTAAAATATGATATTTATTAAAAATATTGTTGGAGTTGATTGGTTAAAATAAAAAATGTTTAATCATAGTTATAGATTCTCTAGATGCTTTTACAATAGTTTGTAAAAATTCAATGAGAATATTAGCATTATAATTTATTTATTTTTCAAGAATTTAGTTTGAATGATAACTTTTTAGTAAAATTTTAGTATTAGTTATATTGAATTGTTCTATTAAGATGTCTATGATTTGTTGGCGAAATTGAATAGTTTTGAATAAAGTATATATTAGAGATTAAGTATTGTGGATAGTAAGCTACTCACCATCATAGGGAAGCTTAAGTATTGTAGAGTGTACTTTGACCTGAACATCATTATTTATTGTAGACTATGAAAGACATTTAAGTGCAGAATAATACTTCCAAATATTAAATTTAATAAAAGAGATAATGCAAAAATATTCTTACAAACCCTTTCAATTGCAACACATTAGATAAACACATGAATATAGATCTAAAAAAATAAATTGATAATGCTAGATTTATGTGGGAAAGCCTTGTGTGAAAGTTTTGGCACAACACTTTAGAAAACATCCAATCTATTATACAAAATACAGTAAGAAGTCACATATTTGAAAATACTATCACTCTGTGGTGAATTTTATCAAAGGAATCCTAGATTCATACTACTTACTCATATGATTATGTAAAACTTAAAGAATTTATGCCATGTTTAAAGGTTATTTAATCTCATCCTAAATCATAGCTGATGAACATAAACATACACACAGAGAAAATCTATGCAATGAATTTCAATAATTCATATTTCAAAGAGAGATACACATAGGAGAGTTCTGCCTTACTCTGCCTTCCTCTGAAGATATCAATAATTCATAACTCAAAGATTGATACATATAGGATTAATATGAAATTTGGATTTTATTCAAATGCCATATCAATATCATGTATAAAAATGCTTTAAAGTGCAAACTGTCTGGATTTAACTTGAACCAACAATATTGCTTTCTTACAAAAATATGCCTAATATAGTCTACCGTATCCTAGACTCAAAACTCATTTGTAAATATGCACAAGTTCTGGTTCTCTTATAATGATCCTAGTAATCCTTTTATAGAAACAAGGATTACATACAAGATTTGAAACTTTCTTACAAAAGACCAAAAGAGTTTGTCATATAACACAAAAAAGGAAAATATAACACCTTCTTGTTACAAGTTTACAAAATATTTACAGAGATAAGAACCAAAATTTGCAACAAGTCCCAAGGTCAGTTCAACTCCTACCAAGTGTATCATTTGTGCTTTCTTTGACTATCTGAAGTTTCTAGCATTGTTTTTTCCGATTTTAAGAGATTGGGGCATCACCGCTTGTTGCTTCCTCTACAGATGTCTCCTTTTCTTTGTCACTCTTTGCAAGATATGTTGCCTCCCAAGATGTAAAAGTATCCTTTCTTAGCCAATTAAAAGCTAGGATCTCATCCCTTTTTGGTAGGATCTTGTCCCAACCAGTAATCACTTGGCGTGCCTTGGTAATTACCTTAGTGAAGTGTACTCTGGCATCTTGCAACATTTTAATTATTTGTATAAAAGGGGTATTATCTTCTATACCTAAAACAATATCGATTGTAGCTAACACCCCATTATCAATATGTTCCAACCACTGTTCTTTATCCTTCATGGTTCCATCTTCTTTGACAAGACCGGGGAATACTTGGAAATTGTCCTAAAGATATCTAACTCTTATGAGTTCTGCCTTCATCTTCAACCCCTCCCTATTTACTTTGAAATAAAAAAGGGTTTGAATAATTCTATCAATATTTCCCAATTGAACTTTATCAATACCTTGATCTTTAATTAAATCAAATAGGGATTTCAACCTATTTTCTCTAGGAACCCACTGATCCAAATTGGAGCTACAGTGCTTGCCTCTTTCTTAAAAGAGATCACAATGTCAGCCAATTGCTTAGCAGTTTTATAAATTTATTTTGTTTTCACATTAGGAAAAAAGTGTAAAATAGTGTCTTTTATTCTCTTCTCATATTTTTGTTTTTCTCTCTATTCTATTTATTCACTGCTAATAGAAGAAGGAAAAGGGGATAAAGGATATTCAACAATGGGACTTGAAGAAGAAGGTACAGCAGGGGAAGAGAAAATTTGCAATTGTCTTGGTGATTGAAATGGACCTTCTTCTTCCAACCTTTTCTTCAAGTCTATAATTATTTTCTCCTTCTCAAACATTCCCTATTTTAAATCCCCATATACTTTAAGCATTGTTTCAAACCTTATTGTGAGCTCCTCCTTTTCCTTAGTTTCCTTCTCTACTACCTTTTCTGCAAGTTGAGCTATGACTACCACCATACCTAATGCTTCAATCATAGATGTGTCACTAACCCTTTTTACTATAAGGCCACTGGTGAGATCACCTCTGGTAATTTTCTTTCCCTTCTTCATTTCTTCCTTTTTTAAAAACCATGTGACCAAGGCCTGATGGTCATTACTATAAGCAACTCCCTTAATAGCCTATTCTGCCTCTTCCTTGGTCTTATGCATAGGAGTGGTTTGTTTCCTAACTGCATCAATCACCACTGCATCTACTATATCCTATTATGGGAGGGTAATTACTCCTGCATTTCTCACCATTTCTCTCCCCTGCTCTGGAGTAGTTTTTTCAAATTGTTCTATCATTTCCTTGCCTACTTCAATCTCTATGATTTTGAGATCCTTATCTAGATTCTCCTTATGCCTCTTTTCATAGGTTTCTTGAAACTGATTCATATTCAACTTCCAAAGAAATTTCATAAAGACCCTAGCCTTCACAAAGTCATCATCAACTAGAAATTCATCACATACTTGCTTGACTATAGGGTCTAGCTCTATACCTGCCATCTATCTTGATGTTAAGCCTAGCTCAGGCTCTCTTGGTTTTTCTGGCACTCCTTCATTAATCTCTTCGTAAGTCATAAAAATTTGACTTTGAGAGCCCATTTGTTGTGCTTGCTCTGTAATCTCTTGATCATCCTTGATAATTAAAGGTGATTGAGAAGGAGAGTACTCTTCTTCTTCATGTTGGGGCCTCTCTTATAAATTTTGTTTTTTGGTGGGAGATGAGAAATAAAAAATCTTCTTAGTTGGTTGTTCCTGAGGTGTGTCTATAACATCCACAACCTCCTTGTGTTTCTTCACCTGTTGTGATGTAGAAGGGATATTCTCCTTCTTCTTTGTTTGTACTCTCCTCTTAGATTCTAGGATTATGACATTGTAACTATTCTTTTCCTCCACCATATACTTGCCAAGAGGCAACATCTTTGCAAATGTAGTTTTGGTCAATATTAAATGAGCTTTCTCTAGATCTGATAGATCTCTTTAAAATTTTCCATGAGAATATCTATCTTCTTCCCCATAGTATTTATGTTGTTTAGGGGATCATATGTTGGATCAAATTGTCTAACTAAATCTAATGTCTTTTTATATACTAACCACTTTTCTTTCCCGACTTCCTGATCCTGTAATCTTGGGACATTTCTTATAATATCCTTAGGGAAGTTGAAAATGTGGTTTATTGCTGGGCACTTGACCTTCTTTTTAAAAATTTCATTGTAAAACCCCTCTAGGTCTGTTGTCCTAGCAATTGTAGTAGCCATATGATATGGTTCAAGGAACTTATCCATATGAACCCATCCACCTTTTGTAATTATAAGTTGGTGATAAATTTTAATGTTTGGGAACAAAGTTCCTCTACCTTTTCCTTTGAGAGGGTTCTCCTCAATATCTCCCAGTTATCTAAAGAATTCTACAATACCAACCTTAAGGGGAACTTGATATGGCAATATAAAAAGAGCCCCTCTAAAACCATATAATCTAATGACAATAGAATAAGGATAGAAAATGACATCCCCCCAATTATGTACTATTTTGAGGTCTTTGGCAAATTCTTCTAGCCTAATAAGTTCGGCCAAAGAAGTTGTGATTCTCAAGTTCTCATGAACAAACAATAGTCTCAGTCTAGTTGCAAAACATTTATCAAATTGTATAAAACTATTATCCTTCCTGTCCCATGTCATGCTAAGATTTCATAATTGGACTGGCATGTCCTCACCATCCCTCTGTTTTGACAAATCCATCTCCTGCTCAAAATAACTAGCACCTTTGAATAAAAACATGTACATCATAAAGGAATACCAACAAAATGGATTATCAAATTTTTATTTTTGGATTCCTATTAATCCATTATGAATCAATTCAACAATAAAAGGGGCATAATCAAATGTAATTGACAGGTGTGAATGTAAAATCTAAACCATCATATACATCAAATGTATTGGAATTTTTTCTTCAGCATCTACTCCAAAGATCTGACATAGTGACCAGTATGCACCTCTTGCTCTCACATCAAAATAATCTATTTTTAAAGGCACTTGTGTACTTGCCCCTATAACAACCAATTTTCCAACCTTACCACACAACTCCTTCATAGGACCATTTCTAAGGTAATTCCTCTATGTGTCATATACTTCCTTCAACTCTTCAAAATTGATTTGTTCTAAGTCATTGGATGGTTCACTTAACCTAAAAACCATCCTAATTTCTTCAGTAGAGACTTTCATTAACAATAGTCCTCTACCACTCCTAATTTACCTAGTAATAGGATCATAATTCTTTGTGACCTGAATCATTAGGTCTGCATCTAGGAAAACACTGGGCACTACAAGCTTCCCTAGGTCAAATTGCCATATATTACTGGTAGGAACATGGGCATTTCTCTAGCTAAACCCTACTGTGAATAATGTCAAACTAGTGATATTAGAGACACCACTTGCATTGAGTGTACCAATCTTAGCATCCCTAATATAGCTACCCATATCATAAAATCCACCTTGTACCTTAACCCTAGGTTCCTTCGGTGTTAATTGTTTGACTTTAACCAAATTAATTGTCAAACTAGGTAACAATTGCAATAAATCTTCATGTAGACCTCTGTTACTATAATCAGTTTCACCAGACAAGTCCTTCCTAGGCAACATCTTTAGGTTTTTTATTTTATACTGTTGGTGCAAAAGAAACAATGCAAAATTGCAAATATTTTTAACAACAAAAAGAAATGCAAATATTCACTAACCTTTATCTTGAATTTCTCAAGAAATGGTAATCAATCTCTAAAAATCTTCTCACCTAGCTCTCTGCAAACTTTTATCTTCTCGTGCTTTTCTAAAAAAGCACAGATCTTCAAAATATTAGCAATCAAAAGCAATCATTTTAGAAATTTACTCCACATGATTTCACCATTAATTCTCTAAGAAATTGAATTGTCATCATTGAATGGGAAAAAATGAATTTTACACCATCTCTGCATTGAGTTTGAATTTGGAGCGTTGATCTTATTTTAAAGAAAATCTAAAGCCTGTCGCATGATCAAAACACCTTAAAAAACTTAATTGAACATGCGAAAACCATTGGATCAAACTCTATTGACGACAATCCTTAAACACGTCATCCAGGACCCACTTGATATCTTACATTCTTTACTACCATTAGATCAATCATTTGACGGTCACTTTTATTTTGCCTTTATGAGTGGACATAAAGTAGGCCATCATGGCCTTGTTACCCAATCGACGACTGCCACATGATCGCATGTCTTCAAAAGATTCTATGCAAATAAATGAGAACCGTTAGATCCTCCATTTCTTGCTACTACCTTAAGTAAATGGCCCCACTCTACTTCAACCAATTAGCAATGTCCACACTGCATTACATGGAAAGAAAATGTGTAATCCTTTTTTACTAAGTACTAGTGCTACTGACATCTTCCACATCATCAAATACCTCTGACCAATCAACGACGGCCATGTGTGTACACCTGGCAGCTAACCCACCTTTTTTCCTTATGCTGGGGTATAAAGTAAAATCAACAACTTTCACATGATCGCAAGGGCTCGAAAGATTCCATACGAACATGCGACCACCATTAGATCTTATGCAGGTTGTCAATCCTACAGATACTCATGAAGCCAAGCCCATTTTTTCTCAATTAATAAGGATTTGCCACCTTGCAAAATCTGCTAAGAAGACATACAAATTTTCCTCCTTAACTGGTAGCCTTGTCAATGATTTCTTACAAAGGTCAAGTAATGAAATTAAAGATCAACCATCAATCAAATCTTCATCCAACGTTACCCACTAAGTTTCCATACTATTCATAACTTAACCGCTACAGTGGGAGACTTCAAGATAATCATGTCACTAAATCGCTGACCGCTTGACACATAACCACTAGAATCATCAGAACACGCGACCATTGAAATCAATAGGTCACAAAATAAAATAACTAACTGATGAATGACTTAGAGATCCAGGGACCAGGAAAATACAACACCAACTTGTATTTGAAGACTCAACGACCAGCTGAGAACCTCATAATCACTGTATACTATATCAAAACTTTATTTCATTAAAAGGTCACTTGACTGAAGGTATTTTTATTTGGAGATAAAGAGACCATAGTTCTTTTGAAAATTTTTATCATAGTACTCACCAAATCTCATAATAAAAATTAAAAATTATACTTTTAAATTAATATCCACAAATACAAAATATATTCAATACATTCAATTTTTCGCTAATTTTTATATTCCTATAAATTAATCTATTTTAAAAATTATATTCAATATATATTTATATAATTATATATTTATATATATATTCATTAAAAAAATATATTATAAATTACAGTTTTATATTTATATTTACACATACTAATTATATTAAATACATTCAAAGAAGATCGATGGCTAACGCGTGATCTCATACCTTAACTAGATTCTTTGCATTTATGTGACAACCGTTAGATCTTCATGTCAGGTTCAAGGTTAAATAAAATAGAAAAACCTTAGGAAATAGACTAGTTAAGACTTAGTAACATTTAAAAATATCACTGGGTGTAGACTTAGGAAAAATTTAAAAAAAGGGCCGAAACTAAGTAGTATCAAGTTTGAAGAATATGGCCTTGCTTGCTGATAGTTCTAAAAACACACGCGCTTAAGGAATGAAGTGATCGTAAAAAGTAACAACAAAATAGAACCTAAAAGACCAACCTAGGGTTTTAGTGAAGACAAAAGCACTTAGGGTTTTCTCAGGCCTGGTTTTTTATTAGGGCTTGCCCTTTTACATAGAACCCTGGTAATTTTGTAAGATTTTTTTCTAGATCTTTTGCAGTAGAATTTTCTCAAATTTAGGACCACATACATATAGGTCAATTTTGTAAGAAAAAGAAAGATTTCATGTTTATTAATGATACCACTGAATTACATATGGATTGTCATTAGGTGTCCAAAAGTGAGAAGACAACTTTATTTTCCAACATTCACAAAATCTCACAAAAAGATCAAAATCAAGATTTAATTTTAATAATGTCGCATTTTGCAGTAGATGACATCGATATTATACATAAAAGTAACTGACAACAATCAGAACATTTAAACCACATCCACCACAAATCTAAGAAATATTTGTTTAATAAATACTCTATCTAACTAATGATAGCTTAGTCAAATATTAGCTTTAAATATAATGTTTTCCATCATTGGAAATATATGCTAGTCACTACTATATATCCGACATTGACAAATTATAAAAAATATAAAAAGGCAGCCCTGTAGTTATAATAACAACACAAAAATAACATAAAATCAACATGTAAATTATTCATTGTACTCGTTGGTTATCATAAAAATTACAATGACAAAGCAAAAACCATACACATTCGTTTTCAATTTTATTGCCATTTAATTTCTATCAAGAATGACAAATAAAATATTACGATTAATATAAATTTATATATTAAAAAAATATACATTTGGATTGATGTGAAGACACATTCCACTTCAAAGAATTTGGAGACGTGTTCTCTCATAATGGTTTACACTACAAAAAATTGAAACAATACCTTTTATATCACTAGATGATTACTTTTTCCAACATGTATCAAGATATTTGTTATGTTTAAATATATAAATTTTTTGGATATCAACATAAATAGTTCTTCAATGATTCAAAATGACTATTTATTGCTACTCAATTACTGCTCATCGTCACTGTATTTGAAGTTTTACCATGTATAGCTAAAAGTTGTTGAAAATGCATTAAATTGCAATCAATGTTAAATGGTTTGGTTGGTAACAGTTTTTCCTTATCCTTTTCAACATGATCACCTTAATTGACCATCATCATAGCCTATATAAGAACTTTTCTACTAATAATTTTCTAAACCACCAAAATATCTTACAGAAGCGTCTATACAGATATCAAATATATACATTTTCCTGAGCATCGAGACATTTCAAGTTGATTATTATGGAGGCATTTTTATCACAGGTACTTTCAAGTTATATTTTTAGAGTTGTCCATTTTCTTCAATTCTTATATTCTATCATTTTACATTTTTTTAGTTTGCATATATTTCGCTCAAACTTTCACATTTTGTTAGAGTTTATTTTTTTTTTACAAAATTACAATTTTAAAATTAACACTAAATAAGTAATTTATATGATTTGAACATTGGACTAATTATTTGTGTTAGAAAATGATGTGAACATCTTTTTTTCAACAATGCATCAATCAGAAAAGGAGCAATTACTCAAATAATGGATGGTATCTCCATCAAGGAACCATGTTTTCAAATTGTATCATTACATTCTATTCAACAACAACACACTACAAGTACAAAATATCATCTGGAACTTTTTGATGGTGTGCATACAACCTTTTCCCTTTTGCCAAAACAATTTAACACACTTTTAGTGGAGGACACTTTAGTTAAAGGGTCCATTGTTTGCATCAAAGAATACTCTTGCAAGAAACTCCACAATTACATGTATGTCAATTATTTTACTATATTTTATTGTACTTGAGAAAATTCCATTATAAAACTTTATTAAATATCTATTTTCTTTCTACTTGCAGGGCTATCCTAATTGATAATTTGCATATAGTGTCAAATAATGGAGACATTATTGGATCTCCAGTACCTATAGTTCAAGCTACTAAATAGTTAGCATCCTCTAGTAGTCATGCAGTTTTAGATGCTTCTTCATGTAACATAATTCCCATAAAACTGCTAACCTTATACCACAAGTTATGCACAATTGAGGTTTATGCTTTACAAAAATCACCTATCCATTGTTTCAAAAAAGGGTCTAAAGAGGGAAAAGTATTTGGATTTGACTTTATATACAAACAAGAAACTGGTATACATATAACTTGTTTTAATGACTTGGTTGATATTTTTTACGAAATAATTCAATCAAATAATCTTTATTTGATTTCTAACAGTTCTATAAAAGTTGCAAATACAAAATTCAATAGTTCAACCAATCCATATGAAATAGTTCTATAGGGTTCTTCAACAATCATACCTTCCACATGTGTTCAATCTACAGTTCTTGAACATGATTCCCATATCAAAAGCATTGAGTCTCTTGAAACCTTTCTAGTTAATTCACTAGTAGATGTGATTGGAATTGTTGTTTCTATCAATACATCAAGTACTATTAGAAAAAAAATGGTACAAAAATAAAAAAATGTAATACACCTATCAAAGATATCTCTGGCTACTCTATTGAAGTGACTCTATGGGGACATCATTGTGAGAATGAAGGACAAAAAATTCTAACTTTGTTTAGGGACAGTAAAACAATTGTTCTTTTAATAAAATCTGCTCGTTTGCTTTCATGGTCTGGTAAGTCATTGGATACTATTTTTTCAACCAATGTTCTTATCAATCCAAATTTCACTAAAACTAATGCTTTGTTGACATGATGTATATGAATAGGAGAAGATCAATCTTCTATTTCTCTGACTAAAGAACCAACAATACTTTCTAGATTTACAAATCTACAGATAAAGTCTACCATTTGTAAAAAAGACTTCCATTCCATAATTCCTGTTTGCGTAATAGCACAAGTTAGTAGGCTTGATTTGGATAACTTTTATTATCTCTCATGTCCATGAATCATGGATGGAAAAAAATGTAAAAAATGGTTATTCAGAATCATATTGGGATATATGAATGTCCTAAATGTTGTCATCATATTCCGATATGTGATTTCACCTACATGCTTAATATGGATTTACAAAATCCATTAGGAAAATTTCACAATGTTATAGCCTTTGAAGGCCATTCAAATTCTTTATTGGGTGTGGATGTAGAAGATTTTTAGCTACTGCTTGTAGAACCCGGTGCAGATAAACAACTTTTGAATAATTTGTACAATTCTAAATTTGTATTTGATCTAACAATCAAGAGATCTTCTTTTGTTGGACAAGAAACTCAAAGCATAATTGTTCAAGCTTTGAAGCTTGCTTAAAACATTTGTTAAGATGACACCTACACTAGTAGACACCTAGCCTCAGAGCACAGGAATGATAATCTATCAATAAGAATGATGTAAGTTAGCTAGAATGGCGGTCATCATATCTCACAACAACTCAAGAAACTATCATGAATATCTATAGACAAAGGTGTCAGTGATCAAGGAGCCACGAAGTAGAACACTCTAAAATATTTATATCTTTCCATCATCTGAACACTTTTTTTAATTTGTTTTATATTCTTTTTTATATTTTGAGCTCCAACCATCTATAGTTTCTTGCATTCTCATTGATAAGAGAATTCCAAGATGGTTGAGCTATATACAGGCTCTAGCCTCATTTTGTAAAGAGTTAGAAAAAGATAATTGAACAACTAAGTATAATTGCTATAGATCAGACTACTAAATTTTGTGTCTGAGCTTCAGAGCAAGAATCTTTGTATGTAATTTACAGGTCCATTTTAATACAAATACACTATAATTTCTCTCTCCTATTATTGTTGTCTCTTTATTTGTATGTCTACTCTTGTATGAATGAAGATGTTATTCATGATTTATCTTTAATCTCAGTACTTGACAGAGGTCAAGAAGATCTTCTGGCTACTTGGAAAATAAATGTCTTCAAGCAGTCTCCAGTCTTAACCATAGTAAAATCAGTGTGCACTTTTAAATATTTTGTCAAGTAATCAGTCATTATTGAAAGGTTAAACTTGGCTAAGCATATGGAACTTTAAGAAAAAGAATAATCTTATCCAATCCTCAGCAATTAGGCATTTCTTTTGTCTCAATTAGTATTAGTAGCCATATTGTTCAGGTACTTTAGCCATTCAAACAATGAACCTTTTAAGTAAAGCGTCCTCCACTACAAGTGTGTTAAATTGTTATGGCAAAATGACAAAGGTTGTATGCACATGATCAAAAAGTTCATGATGATATTTTGTTCTTGTAATGTGTTGTTCAATAGATTACAATAATACAATTTAAAAACATGATTCCTTTATGCAGATACCATCCATTATTTGACTAATTGCTCCTTTTGTTAACAAGGCCATTTTTGTTACATATTTTAAAGCAATTAGTATGATATAAGTAATCAAAACTATATCATTAATATATACACTATATTTTTGATTGATGCATTCTTGATTACCATTTGGTGGAATACTACTTTGCAAGTCACTGTACTTATAGAAATTTGAAAGATTTATATCAAAATATTAGGAATATATTTTTTATTTGTGAATATTAATTTAAAATCAAAATTTTTAATTTGATTATTTTTTTATTACATTTCCATATCTCATAATTGTTTTTAATTTTATAATTTTTAATTATTAGAGATATAAAAGACAATTATATATGCAGTCATGGATAATGCAAATAATGAAAGTGAAGCTAAGCGCAATCACATAAATCACATGTAGAGAGCTAGATATGCTACCACAAAAATTGTCATCAACAAAAGTATTGGATACAGTTGTCTGAAGGACATTGTTGGATTAGCTATGTGTTGTCTTTGATGTCACACAAATGTCATATCAATTATCATTCTCAGTGTCTATCGAGCTCAGTCAGTCAGCATGGTGATTTTTAGTGTCTACCGAGATCTCTCAGGTGTCAAAAGGAATCATGACAGAAAATAGTGTTAACTGAGCCTCCTCGGTTATCGAAGGAAAATTAGTGGTTACCAAGCTCACTCAGTCTCCGAAGGATGCTGCAGAATTCACTGTGGTTACCAAGTTCACTCAGTCACCGAAGGAAATCATTTCAGTATTAATGTTTATCGAGCAAGGTCAGCCCTTCAAAGGATTTTGTTATTACAATTTGTTTATCCCAGCCAACTGTTGTAATAATTATTAGTGCTGACTTGTAGTGCTCCTCTAATTCATATTCGGTAAGGAACTAAAAAGGTAAGTAAACCTTTCATCACTTATAGTAAATTGTTAGTTGATGTTTCTATATGTAAATATGCATAGACGTAAATATATAAATAATATATGTGGTTGTATGACTTTCATAAATATATAGTTTAAAATGTTGTGAATTACAAACAATGTAATTTCATTTATGTAATATTTCACTTTACAAATCTAAAAGAAATATAATAAATATTTTTAAATTAAATATGTTATTGATAAAAAAGATCTTTATTATTTTTCTATGTATTTAAAAATAAATAAATACATATATATAATTTTAAATAGTTTTTACATATTTTAAATATTTTGATTATAAAATAAAAGCTTTATTTATTTTATTATATTCTTTTATCAAAAAGATTATAAGAACATTATTATACAAATGAATTTTACAATAAAATAAATAAAGAAAAGAAAACTAAGCTATCATTATAAAAATAAAAAATAAATAAATAACTAGGTTAAGGAATCTTATTCCTTAGTAAAGAATCTTAACTATAACTTAAGATAATCCTACGTATGAGGAATTAAATAGATAAGACTAAAAGTATAGTTTGTTAATTAATTTGAAGTTCTCTCAATAACTTTTTTGACAAAAAGATTAATCAAATTTATTCATAGGAAGAAATCTGTTGGTTATGGAACCGTTTCAGTTTTCTGAAAACAACTATATCCAATGGAAGAAATAAACACAGGAGGGGGGGTGATATAGAGGACAGGAAACAAGTTTAGAGGAGAGCCATCGATATTATATGTTAATGAAGTGTAATATTAATATAATTTCAGATTTCGTGATGTCTTTTGCTTTATATATCTCTTGCTATTCGAAATCAAGAATCTCTTATTAATGTTTAGTAGAAATTGATTGGAGAACTCATCATTAATGGAGTACTGTCATATGTTTTGGTTTCCTTTATAAAGAAAGGAAACCGATAGGTTGAAATGCACTACAAGTGAATGAAATTTCAGATATTGATAAGCATATGGATTTTTTTTTCACATGAGTAAATTTAGAATTTGGGTTGTGACTGTGATGTGAAGATTGAATAAAACTTTTGTCTCTAATCTGTTGTTTTATGACAGTCAATTTCAGTCTCGGTACAGAGACCATAACTTTAAATTTAACCATTGGATCTTCACGATTTTGAAATATGTTTGACAAAACCTAGTTTGGAATAAATTCACCGGAGCGATCGGGAAAATATGGTCGGGTTGGAAAGTTATAAAGGACTGAGTACGACTCTATACATAATGAATGTTACAGATTTCCAGCAGAGCTATTTGCATTCAGTGCCGTGGGATGATCGGGTAAAGCTTGGCAAGAAGGTAAGATTGGATCCAATTAGTAATATTAACTATTTATGTAATGTTCCATTTATTTCAATTATAGTTAAGAACTATAGGATACTAGTTTGCCAATTTAGGTATAATATTATCGGATAAAATAAATAGATATTCAAATATTATTAGTTGTAAAAATCAATTCTTTTAGGTGTAAAAGATAGGCTATTGACATTCTTTCATATTCTTTTTTTTAGATACATTATTATTATTTACAATAAATAGAAGTAGTTATTATTGTAATATATAAATAGAAACAAGAAATGTGTGATTACTCTTCGAATGTTAATTCTTAAAAATAAAATAAAATAAATACAATTAGATATATAAGTAAATCTCCTAAGTTGTTGACAAATTTGTATAATTATTAAGGATATAGTGGACGCTAGAAGGTTAGATGTATGTCTAGAGATACATGTGTGTGTGTGTGTGTGTGTGTGTGTGTGTGTGTGTAAGAGTTTGTGTAATGGTCTCCAATGGACAACCCTTTATGATTAGGAACTAGAATGAAAGGTGTTTGTTACTAGATGACATAGATTTACATAAAGATGCACATAAGTATTAGGGAATTTAAATAAGTTGTATATATGTACTCATATATATATATATATAGATTATTCTCTCTAGATGTGAGACTATATTATCTTGTATATTAATTTTTCTGTTGTAAATATTGATGTCTTGGGTTTCATTTAGGGGTTACTTATATTATTTGTAATAATATATGAGGTTAGCATAGTTTGAGATCAACCCCCTTATATGCTCCTATCTTTCTCTTAGTCATTTTGTATATTCTTGAATACTTTTGTAGATTTTATACATGTGCATACACTTATTGGATTGTGTTCACTTGTACCCTTATTCATATTACACATTTTTGGTAGTTGATATAAGTTTGTTCTAATAATTATATGCTTGTTGTGTCTTATTGTAGTTTCTTATTGTTATGGTTGCACACTTGTAAACATGTTCTTTGTAATATTAATAATTCTTATTTTAATTATGGATAACTTCTTAATCATTTGATTTGATTTCATCGTAACTAAGTTTACCATTAGAGATAGAAGAGGTTTTAAGCCTATGTCATGATTTCATGAGATTACATAGGTATATTTTTCTATGATGATGCTATTAGTGATTATAAAATACATGACAATATCTTAGTGGGATATATGTATTTCACTCCTATGTTTGCTTGGAAGGAACTTTAGTAAATACTATGATTAAGGAGGTTTCATGAATACTATATCAGTGTGAGTTAAACTATGTTTTTGAGTTATGAACTTTGTATGAAGTTTTCAACTTTAAGTCTAGGAATTTCTCCTTGTTCCACCTAAGTGGGTGGCAACTGAAGGGAAAACTGTCTGGGGGACAAGACCCTAGAAAGGGTTGCGTACCTGCTTTCTTGATTTTACAAATAGATAGTCTAGAATGGGGAGAGTCAAACTACGAAGTCTCTGAGCGTGAACGTAGGCAAGGCCATCGATGATGAGCCCCCGAGGCTTAGGTCCAGTCCCTTAGGGTTTGTCTTTAAGTTTATAATGCAATGATTTCACTCCTTAATAATGATTCTCATAGCTAAGTTATCAATAAAACATTTATTTGTAATATAATATATCTAATGTTTACATCTAGTTGTTTAGACATATGTGTAGTTACAGGTGTTGGACATGGTGGTCATCATGTAAAAGAAAGTTAGCAATATTCAGGTATGCAAGAATAATAATTTGTTAATTGAGCAAGACAAGTAGTATAATCTCTTTATTCTCTTGACCTTTAGTAACATTAAATAAATCAAATTAGATTATGTTCCGCTACTTTATTGAAAAAAAGTATTATATATTGTGTATGACTTAATGAGTATAATGTCCTTGAGCCAAGGGTTCCTTGGTGGGGCATTACATGACTTGACAATCTAAATGTTAATTAGAATGGTATATATATATATATAGAAGGTCAAGTGGTGAAAAATATATAACAGCATGCAGAAATCATTTTGAAGATAGGTATGTGCGAATTTTGAAGGATGGTTAGATATCCTTGAGGAGCAGCAAAGATTTATTTGATCAGTAAGGATCTAGTGAAGCAGAACATAGATCTATAATCATCAATTCAGTTGCAGGTCATTTCATTGTTACTCTCTTACAATTGTAGCAGTGATATCAAAATCTCTTAACTGAGTTGGTTTAACAACCATTTTGTAAATCCTCTAACAAGGTGACAGTTCTATTGAATTGTTTCAAGACCTCTTACAAGGCCACTCCTATCTGGTTGATTAAATCCTCTAACAAGGTCACACCTAACAGTGTGTTTTGTAACCTTTTACCGGGTTGGGTTCTAACTGGGCATCACTTTAGAAGAGTGAAAAATAGTAACTAGTTACATTGGTGGTTTTTCCCATATTGGGTTTCCACGGTAAATCTGGTGTCTCTTGTGTTCATGTTATTTTCTTTATTCATGTATGTTAATCAGTGATGAATGCTTAAGAATATTTTAATTATTACACACTTCAAAGATCGAGTTTCAGCATTTCTCTATATGTTTACCGAGTGGCAACAGTAAATATTTTATTAAGATATCTAAGGGATCAGTGGTAATATTTTTGTGGTTAACTAATTCACCCCCCCTCTCAGTTACTGCATCTATATTTCCAACAATTGGTATCAGAGCTTTTGGTACTTGTAGTATGGGTTTCAAGGACCTAAGCTAAAGATCAAGATGTCTTACAAAAGAGAAATTCCAAGGCTTAACAGAAATAAGTTTTCAGCATGGCAGGGTCTCATGAGACTTCATCTGGCTTCCATTGGTGATTCAAGATGCAAATATATTGATCAAGAATATACAATTCCTTCTGGAACATTAACTATTGAAGACATTGCAGAGAAGAAGAACCATAACACTATGATGATAGACATTGCATCAGCTCTTAGCTATGAAGAATTTGATGAAATCAAAGACTGCACAACTGCTCATGAAATGTGGAACAAGCTGAAGAAAATCTATGGTGGTGATGACAATGTGAAGAGAGCCAAAGCAGAAAGCCTAAGAGGATAGTTTGATCAGATGAAAATGAGAGAAGAAGAAAACATTGCAAAATATGTTGAAAGGATCAAGACAAGTGTTAGTGCAATCAGAGCTTCTGGAGGAAAAATTGATGATGAAACTATTATAAGTAAGGTTCTTAGAACATTACTTCCTATTTATGCAATAAGATTTTTTGCTATTCAAGAGAGAAGATGTGAAGAAAATCATAATATAACTTTGGATAACTTAGTTGGAAGATTAACAGCCTTTGAACAAGATAACTATGACAACTATGTTCCAACTTCTAAAAATATTGAATTAGCTTTTGAGGCCAAACTTTCACTCAAGAAAGGGAAGAAAATCCAATTAGAAAGTGAAGAAGAATCAGAGGAAAGTTTTGATAGTGATCTTGAAGTTATTGAAGCATTACTTGCAAAGAAATATTCAAGAGGCAAAGGAAAATACAAAGGTAAAACTCCCTTAATCTATTTTTCATGTGAAGAAATTGGTCATATTGCAGCTAGGTGCCCAAACAAGCAAAGCCAAGATGAGAAGAAAGGTTACAAGTGCAATGGCAAGAAGAATTTCAAATCATTCAAGGATAAAGGTAAGAAAACATGTTTTTTAGCTAAAGATTCAGATGATAGTGAAGAAGAAATTGTTTTCATTGCTGTAAAAGATGAATCTGATAATGATGAAGATGAGATGGCACTTATCTCTCATATAAGAAAGAATGGTACATGGATTATAAACAGTGGATGTTCACATCATATGACTGGTGACAGGACTAAGTTTGAACACTTTGAAAACTTTGATGGTGGTAATGTAAGGTTTGGAAACAATGAACCTTATTGTATAAAAGGAAAGGGATGAATCTCATTAACCAAAGAACTTATATGTGATAATGCATATTGGGTTGAAGGACTAAAGCATAATCTTCTAAGTGTAGCAAAGCTAATTAACATTGGATTCAAAGTTGAATTCATGAATGGCAAAGAAAGACTACTGGATGACAAAGGAAAACTGATAGGATCAGGCAAACAAACCAAAGGTAACCTATTTTATCTTGATCTTGGTGAATACTCATGTTTTATTGCTCAAATTGAAGAAAGTTAGTTATGGCACAAAAGGTTATGTCATGTAAATTTTGATAACATGATGAAAATAAGAAAATTCAATAAAGTAAGAGGTATTCCTACTTTGAAGAAACTTGATGTTGGTCTATGCAAGAATTGTCAAATTGGTAAAATGGGAAAGTCTAGTTTTAAAAGTAAAAACTACCAGCCTGACGATATTTTGGAAATTGTGCATACTAATTTATGTGGACCTATTGGAATTGAGAGCTATACTGGAGAAAAATTATTTATTCTCTTTGTTGATGATTACTCTAGAATGATGACTGCTATGTATTTAAGAGAAAAGTCAGAAGCATTTGAGAAGTTCAAATGGTATTTAGCAAGAGTAGAAAAGGAAATAGGAAAAAGAATAAAATGCTTGAGATCAAATAGAGGTGGTGAATTCATCTCCCATGAATTCAATAATTTTTGCATTGAAAGAGGAATCAAAAGATAGGTATCAGCCCCGAGAACTCCTAAGCAAAATGGAATAGCTGAAAGAAGGAACATATCTATCATGGACTGTGCAAGGACTCTAATGATTGAAAAGAACATTGCTATGAAATACTAGAAGGAAGCTATCAGCACTGCAGTTCATACCTTGAATCAAGTACAGTTGAGAAAAGACACATTCAAGACTCCTTATGAGCTATGGTATGGCTACAAACCAAATGTAAGTTACCTAAAAGTATTTGGTAGTAAATGTTACATCTTAAAAGAATCTAGAAAAGGAAACTTTGATGTAAAAAGTGATGAAGGAATATTTTTGGGATATTCTTACAAAAGTAAGGCATATAGATGTCTAAATTTGTCTACTCACAAAGTCATAGAAAGTGCACATGTGAGAATTGACGATTTTGCAGAAAAGACTAAAGAAGAAAGCAAAAAGGAACCAGAGGATTACAGAAGATTTGTTTACATCGAACCTGATACATTGCCAGACACATCTGTCAATAAGGAAACTACATCTACTGAGCCCAGTACAGTAACCGAGTCACAAGAAGAAGTTCAGACTAAGTCACAAAGTACCGAGTCTTAGTCTGAAGCTACCGAGCAAGTATCTACCGAGCCTTAGAAACTTGAACCTAAAGATGAAGAAGATGAAAATGTAACTCATTTAGGAAGAAAGGAACCTGTATTGGCCAAGTACATCAGAAAGCATCATACACCAGATCAAATTATTGGAAACAAATCAGATGGTACTATGACAAGAAGTAAACTAAAAGGTACATGTTTATTTGCTGATTTTGAACCTAAAAATGTCAAAGATGCATTGGAAAATGAAAGTTGGATTGAGGCTATGAATGAAGAAATAGAGAAAATAGAGAAAAATAAGACATGGACTCTTGTACCTAGGCCTAAAGATAAAAATGTAATTGGGACAAAATGGGTATTCAGAAATAAGTTGAATGAAGATGGTCAAGTATCAAGAAACAAAGCAAGATTGGTATGTAAAGGATATTCTCAAGAAGAAGGAATAGATTACAGATAGACTTTTGCTCCTGTTGCAAGATTAGAAGGTGTGAGGACTTTACTTTCATATGCAGCACATAAAGGATTTAAGGTATATCAGATGGATATAAAATCTTCATTTCTCAATGGTATTCTTGAGGAAGAAGTCTACATTGAGCAACCTGAACGTTTTATTGATCCAGAAAAAAGGGACATGGTCTGCAAATTACACAAAGCATTGTATGGTCTGAAACAAGCTCCTAGAGCATGGTATGAAAGATTACATAACTATCTTACTCAGATTGATTTCAAAAGAGCTAATGACAACAGTAATTTATACATCAAAGAAGGATCAGATAACAAAATTGTTTTGGTAGAAATATTTGTGGATGATATTGTGTTTACAGGAAATGATGATCAGTGCAAAGAATTTTTAGAGCATATGAACAAAGAATTTGAAATGTCTATGTTTGGTCAAATAAAATTTTTTGTTGGACTTCAGATTCAGTAGAACAAAAATGGTATCTACATTACTTAGTCTAAATATATCAGGGAAATACTTAAGAAATTTGGTATGGAAGATTCAAAACCAGTTGGTACACCCATGTGTACTAGACTGAAGCTTACCAAAGATGATGATTCAAAACAAGTAGATCAGACCTTATATAGATCAATGATTGGAAAATTACAGTATGTAGTGCACACAAGGCCTGATATTGCCTTAGTAGTTGGTATAGTGGCAAGATTCTTAGCTAAACCCAGAGAAAATCACATGATGGCAATCAAAAGAATCTTGAGGTATTTAAGGGGAACTGAAGATTATGGCTTGTGGTATAAATTTGGAGGCAATCTAGATTTAAAAGTGTTTAGTGATGTAGATTGGGCAGGAAACATTGATGACAAAAATAGTACAAGTGGTGGAGCATTCTTTCTTGGCAAGAGCTTAGTATCTTGGACTAGTAAAAAGCAAAACTGCACATCCCAATCCACAGCAGAAGTAGAGTATGTTGCTGCAGTAGTAAACTACTCTAATATTGTATGGTTTAAATAGTTTTTAGAAGGCATGAAGGTTGAGATCAAAGAACCAGTTGTTATGTTTTGTGACAATACAAGTGAAATAAATATTTCAAAGAATCTAGTAATGCATTCTAAAACCAAGCACATTGCTATAAAATATCACTTTGTCAGAGAATTGGTGCAGGACAAGGAAATCAAATTGGAATATATTCATACAAAAGAACAAATTGCAGATATCTTCACCAAGCCACCACCTAAGGATGCATTCTTGTATCTAAGAGGCAAGTTAGGGGTCACTCCCCTGTCCAAGGTTCACTAAATAAAGTGTTAGTGATGCATCAACTAGAACATGTTGAAGATCAATCAGTTGATGCAGCATATTCAGGGAATCATTACATATGAATCAGTACATAAGGTACGTTGATATTTACCAAAACTGTGTAAGTTGTCTTTGGCATGTGTTGTCAAAGAGGGAGAGTTTTCTATCATTTCAAGAAATTTCCAAGGAGAATAATTTTGAGAAGTTAAGAGGGAGAGTTCTGAGTTAGGGAGAAGTTTGAAGATGATGGGAATCAGAATGAAGCTAAGGATATGTTTCTTACTCTAGGTTTCTCTGTGAAATTTCATTGTGCTATGACATGTTGTGTTGCCATCAATGCCAAAGAGGGAGATTGTTGGATACAATTGTCTGAAGGACATTGTTGGATTAGCTATGTGTTGTCTTTAATGTCACACAAATGTCATATCAATTATCATTCTCAATGTTTACCAAGCTCAGTCGGTCATCTAGGTGGTTCTCAATGTCTACCGATCTCAGTTGGTCAGCATGGCAGTTTTTAGTGTCAACCGAGATCTCTCAGGTGTCAAAAGGAATCATGACAGAAAATAGTGTTAACCGAGCCTCCTCAATTATCAAAGGAAAATTAGTGGTTACTGAGCTCACTCGGTCTCTGAAGGATGTTGCAGAATTTGCTGTGGTTACCGAGTTCACTTGGTCACCGAAGGAAATCTTTTCAGGATTAATGTTTACCGAGCAAGGTTGGCCCTTCAAAGGATTTTGTTATTACAGTTTGTTTATCCCAGCTGACTATTGTAATAATTATTAGTGCCGACTTGACAATCTAAATGTTAATTAGAATGGTATATATATATGTATATAGAAGGTCAAGTGGTGAAAAAGATATAACAGCATGCAGAAATCATTTTGAAGATAGGTATGTGCGAATTTTGAAGGATGGTTAGATATCCTTGAGGAGCAGCAAAGATTTATTTGATCGGTAAGGATCTAGTGAAGCAGAATAGAGATCTATAATCAACAATTCAGTTGTAGGTCATTTCATTGTTACTCTCTTACAATTGTAGCAGTGATATCAAAATCTCTTAACCGAGTTGTTTAACAACCATTTTGTAAATCCTCTAACAAGGTGATAGTTCTATTGAATTGTTTCAAGACCTCTTACAAGGCCACTCCTAGCAGGGTGATTAAATCCTCTAACAAGGTCACACCTAACAGTGTGTTTTGTAACCTTTTACCAGGTTGGCTTCTAACCGGGCGTCACTTCAAAAGAGTGAAAAACAATAACTAGTTACATTGGTGGTTTTTCCCATATTGGGTTTCCATGGTAAATCTGGTGTCTCTTGTGTTCATGTTATTTTCTTTATTCATGTCTGTTAATTAGTGATGAATGCTTAAGAATAGTTTAATTATTACACACTTCAAAGATCAAGTTTCAGCATTTCTCTGTATGTTTACCGAGTGGCAACAGTAAATATTTTATTAAGATATCTAAGGGATCAGTGGTAATATTTTTGTGGTTAACTAATTCAGCCCCCCCTCTCAGTTACTGCATCTATATTTCCAACATAAAAGAAGATGAGATACCTTTCAAATTCTTGAACTTGCAATTTCTGCTTCAAATATACATTGTTCAAACACCTCAATAAATTTAGAACCACTTGAATTTCAAAATTAATATCTTCTACCAAATTCTATTATTCAAAATGCTTCCTTGCCAAAAGTTCATATACTCGATTGTGTTGAAGATCATACAGCTTCCATGAATACAACTGATGATATTATTAGTTCACCTTTCTCTAAAAATTATTATAGTGCCAGAAGAGAATTCCATAGAAAGATAGATGGTATTTCAAACTTTACAAAGTGTTCTATTTGTATGGAAAGATATCCTAGAATTAAATTGCACTTGTCAGATGAAACTTTAATATGCTACAGATGTAATTCATAAAAAGATGGCCATTGGTTCTCAAAGTGGAACAATATGGATCTAGGTAAACAACCATTGTGTTTGAAAAACTTAACACAAATTGAACAAATGCTCATAGAAAAAATAAGTCCTATTTTGCAAGTTACATATGCAAAAGGTGGTCAACACAAATATAAAAGTCATACTATTTTTTTTCCTTAAAACATTTCCAGTATCATAGCATTGTTGCCAAGATGAATAGATGCATTGGATATAATCATTGTTAACAAAGAGAGTATAGGAAATAAAAAATATAGTTTTTATGTTAACAGATCCCATGTTTATGATGCATTGAAATATAAAACAATGAATGACTCATAATATAGAGATGTACAAATAGATGAAAATGCATTAGCATCATTACCTAGACAATCTACTGATATTTCAGACCTAATTTTTAATGCAATAGAAAATAGTCACCCTAGTCATCTTTTGCTCCTCTTTCTCTCCTGCATCCTGATGATGGATCATGTAGTATGATCCAAAATGTTAATGTTAAAAAACTTTACACAATCAAAACCAGAAGCTGATACTAACATATGAATGGATTGTGGAAATCTAATAGATCTAATAGTCACCCTATTGAAGATAACTCATCCATGTTAGATGAGATAGAAGAAAATGAAATTGATGACAGTCTAGAATTTAATAGCATATTTGTTGGTAATCGTCCTACTCCACATAGAGAAATAGAAGAAATATGTTCTTTGTTGCATTTAGGGGAAGGTCAAATAACAGAATCTATTGCATGGCCATCTATCACACCTTTTCCTATAAATAAATACACAACTGAAGGTTTATTTGTTATGGCATTTCCAACTTTGTTTCCCAATGGAATGGCTTCATTCAAACAACCACATATCAAGAAATTCAAACTACATGATTATGCTCTACACCTTCTATGGTAATATGATAAAAGATTTGGGCAGTATTCAAGATCTTAGTACTTTATTTTGAATATTATAATGCAACATCAAAGTCAAGCCACAACATCTATGTTTGTTAACAAACAATTAGATGGATCTTTACCTGTAACAATTGAAGATCTTCACCAAAAGCTACAGGATGTACCTGATGATAAATTAGTAGATCAACTAATGAGATTTGGCTCTTCTATACGTGGCACTAGATCTTTTTAGAATCAACGAAGAGCAAAACTAATAGACATGGTTATTCAAATTGGTTGTCCTACACTTTTCTTTACCCTGAGTGTTGCAGATACCAAATGGCCTAATTTACACAATATCATGCCAACCACCACACCAACAAATCCATCTATGACTACAAGATTGCAAATACAAAGTATTATTGAAAATCCTCATTTGATAGCTCTATATATGCATCATAGATTCACTGTATTTTGAGAGGAAGTCTTGGAGAAACTGATTGGAGCAACTGACTATTGGTACATGTCAATAACCTATTTGAAATGTTATTAATTCCTATGCAATTACATGTTTATTTACTGACTTAAATTTTATTTCAGGTCTGAATGGAAAAATAGAGGTTCACCACATATACATGGGTTTATCTGGTTGCCAAATGCACCAAATATTAAAAATTTACAATGGAATAACGATCTATCAGTGTAGATTGCTTTAGATTACATATACCAATATGTAACTGCATGGAATCCACAAAGCATACAACAAAGAAATCAAGGGATTTTTCCCAAATCTCTTCATGATCCTTGTCTAATGAGTACACAGATGATATATGCAATATATGTAGCGTCTGATTACAGTGATTTGATTAATCATATTCAATGTCACAAAAAATATTCTTTGCAAACATGTTTAAGAAGAAAAGGTGATGCTATATCATGCCGTGATAAAGCTCCATGGGCCACAAAAGAAAGATTTGGATTAACACTCATAGATAAAGCCAAACCTAAACATATAGCAACACACAATGATGATCGTCTAAACTTGCATAACATATGAATGCTTTCCATTTGGACAAGTAATATAGATTGTCAACCTGTTCTTTTAGTTGATGCAATTATCAAGTATATAGAAAAATATGCAGCTAAAGCAGAACAAAAATCAGAAACATATCATCTAATGTTAAGTAGAATATCATCAACTTTGAATGGCACAATGCCTGCACCAACTGCACTTCAGAGAATGCTTCTTGAAAATCTTGTTGACTGTGATATAGGTGCCCAAGAAACCTGCCATCTTCTACACAAGCTTCCCTTATCCCTATGTAGTAGACAATTTGTATGTTTGAATGTCAACCAAAAAAATCTTCAATGTTTACCAATATTAGACATGCCAACAAGCTTATGCCAAAACTAAATTGATAATTATATGGCATGTCCACCAAATTTAGAATTGTATTCTCTTATTGAGATAACCCAAAGATGGACATTTAGAGACACACGAAAGCAACACAAATGGAAAGAAAGAACATCACCTTGTATAGTTAGAGTCTCCCCTAGATTTATCAGTATTCCTTCTAGAGAGGAGATTTCTTATCCAAATTTTGGTTGGAGTGAACTATTATTATACAAACCATTCCGCAATATTGAAATAGAATTTGCAGCATCAGATGAAGGAATAATACAACAATGGGAATCTTTTTCAAGATCATATGAAGCATGACATGTACATAGAACACAATCAGATGTAGAAGAAGTAGATGATCCTACAAGCCCTTCAATAGATCCAGATGCAATGCAAGATACTATACTAGATGAATGGAAAGTTTTATGTCTCTTACATCCAGGAATACCTATATATTTAAATGATTTAGATATGCTTGGATATCAAGATTTTGATTCAGGAAATAATTGTTTACAAAATAATATTACTCCTTTACAAAAACCTACAGCTACAAATTTCATTCAATCAAATCAAGAAATCTTTCAACAAAATCTAGCTATGCATCAACAAACTAAATATAAATTGTCTATCCAACAACAAAAAGCATATGATATGATTATTTCACATACCCAAAGAAGTACTTTACAACAACCACTATAGCTAATTGTACAAGGCACTACCAGCACTGAAAAATCTCATTTGATAGCTCAAATCAAAGAAAGTCTCACTCAATTAGCACCCAATGGACAATCACCTATTCTACTTCTTGCACCAAGAGGAGTTGCAACATTTAACATCAAAGAATCTATAATTCATTTAGCTCTATGCATTCCTATCAAAGATATGGTACAATTAGAATGTCAACAACTTGCAAAGTTACAGGAAAATCTATATTATGTTCAGTACATTATGATAGATGAAATGAGTTTTATTGGTTCTAAATTATTTGAAAGAATTGATATGAGATTAAGAGAAGCATTTTTGAATAGCAATCATATTCCTTTCAGAGGTCATTCAATAATTCTCTTTGGTGATTTGGATCAGTTTCCTCCAGTTAAAGATATTCCAATGTATGCTTCAAATTCATATGGTGGACAATTATGGAAATCATTCAGAAAAGTAATCACTTTAGAGGCTAACTTTCACCAAATTGGTAACACAGATGTTCTAGTACAATTTTGTTCTCTTCTTAAAAATCTAAGAAATGTAGAACCAACAATTGAAGATTGGACTCTACTCATGTCACAGACAAGTACTCCTCTCAATGAAGAGGAACAAGCAAATTTTCATTCTAAAATATACCTATTTGCAACTAATGAAATGGTAGCTCTACATAATAAGCATATGTTATTATCTCTACATCAACCTATGGCTCCTTCAACAGAAAAACAACAAAAAGATTTTGACAGCTTGAATGCCAATGAAGAACAACTACAATCTCACATTCTTTTATGTATAGGGCAACAAGTTATGCTATGTACAAATTTATGGGCCTATGATACCTGAAAAAAAAAAAAGAAAAAGGCTATCTAATGGAAAATGTCAAGAGGATCAAGTTGAAAGATTAGGGGATGGCTAAAAACTAACAATGAAAAGTTAACCTAGCATCAAGCATTACCATTATTACTAATAATATTATCCAAAGAACTATGACTTGGAAAAAGGCTACTATAAATGATGGAACTATGTTAAAGAAAATGTGCTCACTATTCTTGGCTTTCCTCAACTAAATCTAAAAGAGACTCTGCTCATGTTTCTAACTACCTGACATAAAGAACCTTAAGTAAACTCAAGCCTTGGTTATAATTTTTGATGTTGTTAGTTAGTAGGGAGAAAGATTCCAAAATTTTTATAGGGATTGTATCCCAAATTTTCTTTTTTACCAGCATTGTCCAATTATGTTAAAGTTATCCCATCTGCCCCTAGGTTAGCTAGTTTGTCTGCTCTTTTGTTTCCTTCCCTGTAAATGTGATTAATTGATATTTCTTGAAAGAAATCACATAGGGTAAATGCTTGGTAAAGGAGGGAGTTTAACCTCCAATTTGGAGTCACTTTTTTCCTTCACGCATTAATAATTATTGCTGAATCACCTTCAATTTCTAAGTGCTTTAATCCCAAGGAAACACATTTTTGAAGACCCTTTATTAAAGCATAAAGTTCTACCCAATTATTTTTTTCCTCTCCAATAGGAGCTACAAGTGCTACAAATTTCTTACCCTCATGATTTTGTATGCAACAACCAATGCCTACAGTTCCCAGGTTACCTCTAGAAGCACCATCAAAGTTAAGCTTGTGCCATTCATTCTTTGAAGGTCTCCATAAGCATTCATCTCTTTTTGATGATTTATTTTGAGGATCTGTGCCTATAAAATGTGGTAAGACTAAACCTTCCCATTTACCCGGCATTCTTCCATCCCATTGACTCATTCTCAGATCTATTTTTAGGATTTTGTTTGTATTACTATTCAGTTTTTCTATGATTGCTGCTTCGATTTTATTGCATATTTGTTCCCACTCCAATTTTTCTTCTCTAAAAATTCTTCTATTACATTCTTTCCAAACTTCCCATATTAATATAGATGGGGAAATAGTCCATAAGTTTTCAAAAATAATCTTTTGTTTAATGATTGGCCATGCTTACAGCATGGCCTTAAGGGATTGGGGAAAGGCAGAGGACCACCCTAAGTTCCCTTGCAGCCATTTCAAACATTGATTTGTAAAAGGGAAATTTAGAAATAAGTGATCTCCATCTTCTTCATCATCTTCACACAGTAGGCATCTGCTTGGACTAGAGAAACCTAATTTCCTAAAATGGTCGGCTGTTAAAAGTCTATAGTTCAAAGCTAACCATGTGCAAAAGCTTGCTTTTGGTGAGCACTCCTTGCCCCAATGTAGGTGAATTGGTAGAGAGGTTTTAGGTCTGTTATAAATTTGGGAGATGATCCTATACCCATCCTTTGTGTTGTATTCACCTATTTTTGATCCATCCGAAATGAATTTGTCTATTGAGTTGTTTAACAATATTTTTCTATTTTTGAGAATATCTTTGATTGTTGATTCTTCAAAAGCTAAGATCCCAAATTCTTCCAAGGATTTCTAGACCCAATTCCCTTCTTTGAAAATGATGTAGTCTTTGAGATAGAGAACAATATTTTCCATTAATGAATTAATAAGGGTCAGGTTATTTAATTTCCTAGATATTACCTCATAACCTCCCAATGAGTCATCCCAAAATAGATCCTCCTCCCCCGATCCTAGGCACCAAGTTAATTTTTCCAAAATAATAAATCTGCATTCCATCATAAAATCCCAAATCCTTGATCATTTTTGGGGATGTGATTCTCTAAAGATGTTAATGAGTGAATAATCTTTCAAGTATTTGTGAATAAGTATTTTTGCCCATTTTGCTTTAGGGTTTCTAAAGAGCCTCCATAGAAATTTGGTACCTAGGGATTTCTCTTGATCCCCTAAATTTTTAAGGCCCACTCCACCTTCCTCTTTAGGTTTACAGATGTTTTCCCATGATATTAGCGGAATCTTCTTATTTTCATTGCTTCCTTGCCAAAAAAATGTCCTTAAATGTTTTGTGATTTCTGATTTTTTGTTTGAAGGCAAGTGCATGCATGATAAATGATATATTGGCATTGCAGCCAAAACTGATCTTACCATGGTAGTTCTTCCAGTAGAGGACAACCATCTTTATTTCCATGAGCTCATTTTTGTTTTTAATCTTATCTATAATGGGATCCCATATATTTGTTGCCCTATTGTCCTTGACTAAGGGAAGACCTAGGTATTTACATGGAAGCTTACCTTCCTTAAAGTTGAGGATTCTTCATATGTCATCTTTAGTTCCTATATCAGTATGAAAAAACAATATTTCTGATTTATCCGGATTCATTTCTTGTCCAGAAGCTTTTGAGTATGTTTCCAAAATCCTTTTAAAGTTTCTTGCCTCACTTTCATTTCTTGCTCCATATAGAAGAGTGACATCAACAAAATGTTGATGAGTTGTGGGCTCCAAGTCACTGGTAATGGAGATTCCCTCAATGGCCTCATTATTCCTCTCCTTTGATATTGCCCATCCTAAAGCTTTGGCCATCATTATAAATAGGAATGGGGAGATTGGATCTCCCTGTCTAAGTCCTCTAGTTATGCCAAAAAAACCTTCTGGGGTTCCATTTACTAAGACTGAAATCATAGGAGTAGAAATTCACTCAAAAATTAAGTTAATCCAACTTTTGGTAAAGCCAAAAGCTTCCATTCACTTGCAAAGAAACCTCTAGTCCACCTTGTCATATGCCTTTTTAATGTCTAATTTGATAAGCATACCAGGGTTTTTATTTTTAAGGATGGAGTGAATAGCTTCTTGAGCTATGATTACCCCATCAAAGATGGATCTTCCTAGAACAAAAGTAGTCTATTCTTTGCTAATTATCAAGGGGAGAATATTTTGAAGACAAAGGGCCATTGTTCTAGTAAGCAATTTATATAAAGTATTACATAAGGCTATTGGTCTAAAATCATCAAGGCTCATGGGTTTCTCTTTTTTGGGTATAAGAGCAATAAAAGTATTTTTAACTTCTTTAAGAATTTTACTTGAATTTCTAACCCCCTCTAACACTTTCATGAATTCCTCAGGTCAATAAAGTGCCAATACTTTTGAATGAAAATGGCTGAGAAGCTGTCAGGTCCTGGAGATTTATCTAGATTCATTTGTATTAAGGAAGAATGTATTTCATTCCTTGTTAATTTACTGGTTAGCATTTGGTTATGTTTTTTGGTTATTACTTTAGAGATATTTCTAAGTAGTTCTATTTGACATCCTAGATTCGACTTATCCCTATTATTTAAAATGTTATCAAAGTAGTTTACTGTTTCATTTGCTATGTCTTTGGGGTCTTCTATAATTTTTCCCTCCTCATTCTTGATACATGAAATCCTATTAGCAATTCTCCTTTGTTTGGTGCTATTATGAAATTTTTTTGTATTTCTATCCCTTGCTTCCAACCATGTTTCTCTTGATTTTTGTTTCTAGAAAATTTCTTCTTTGGCTATGATTTCCTCATAATTCTTTAGTAAACCCTTCTCCCTATGGTATAGGTCATCATTCATCCCCTCCTTAATTACCCAAGAATTAAATTTTCCTAGTTCAGTTTCAAGTTCTAATTTGTTTTCAAAGATGTTGCCAAACTTAGACAAATTCCATTCTAGTAGTTTTCTTTTAATCCATTTGAGTTTGTTTACTAATCTATACATCTTAGAACCCTCAATTTGAGGTTTTGACCACCAAGTCTCAATTAGTTTTAGGAGTTCAGGGTCCCTTAACCATACTTGTTTGAATTTAAAGGCATTTTCTTTTGGTCTAGTTTGTGTTAAGATGTTGAGGATAATTGGGTAATGGTCTGATCTAGATAAAGGAATGTTGTTTGCCGTGAGTGAAATATCATAGTTGGATAAGCTACCTTTAAAGAAGAGTCTATCTAATTTCTTTGCTATGTTGTAGAAGCCTAATCTTCTATTATTCCATGTGAAGGAATTATCTTCTGTTGGGATTTCGAGGAGGGAGTAACTATCCCTCCATTGTGTGAAGTCCCTAGCTGCTAATGGAAGAGAATTCCCTCCTCTTTTCTCATAAATCTTAGTAATAACATTGAAGTCACCTCCTAGGAAGCACAATGTATCCCTTGTTTGATCTAGATAGGATCCTATCTCATTCTATACTATAAGTTTATCTTTATTCTGAATAGGTCCATAGACATTAATTATGTTAAAAGTTAGATTAAGTCTAATTTTTTTGACCTTTCCACTCATCTAGTATTGTCTTCTTTCTAAAATGTTTATTGAAATGTTACGAGGGTCCCAAATAATCACCAGGCCCCCTAATGCACCTTTAGCTGGTGATGCTTTAATTTACCTTATTCCTAATTTGTTTTTGAAATTCCCTATTTCTAAATTATCTAGCTTGGTTTCTTGAATTAACATAATCTATGGATTCTGAATTTTAATGCAACATTTAATTAAACATTTCTTGTTAGGGGTGTTCATGCCCCTAACATTCCATGATAGGACATTCATGGTGCATTGGGAGGGCTCTTCCCCCTCCCAACATTTAGAATCAAAGTAATTTTAATCTGTCCCATAGCTTCCCTAGCTAAGCTCCTTAGTTCTGCATTAGGCTTCTTCCTCTTTTCCTAGGTTTTTTTGTACAATCTGGGGAAGTCTTACTCTCAATAGGTTGAGCTATGCCTAGGGAGACCTGATCCTTCATCTCCTTTTCTTCCAAATTTTTTAACAACTCTTCTATAGAAACTTCTAAGATGTTGATGTTCAAATTGAACTCCTCTACAAGGAGTTCCCTTTGATTCTCAAATCCTTCTGGGTCCCAGATCTCATCCAACAGTTCGTTCATCAGTTCATCTGGTAATGTTTCTCCTATATACTTCATTATTATATTTACCTCTTCTTCAATTTTCTCTTTTTTAGATTTTGAGTGTTCTAATTTTTCTAAAGGATCTTCCTTGCTTAAGCTCCTGTTATTTGGAGACAAACTATCATTAACTCCTTTCCTTCTCATTGAAGAGCTTATTGAATGATCTTCATTCAATACCTTATCATTTTTGTCAGAATATTGAAGGATCTCTTTCTCCAAGCAACTAGAGTTTATGTCTGTGATTACCATTTGGCTTTCTGAAGAACTTAAGTTAAAACCCATAAAATATTTGATTTCATCCAACTCCCTATCATTGATGCATTCTTTACACTAATTCATATTTGACTCTGAATTTGGTTTAATAAAATTTAGGGGTATTGGATTTTATATCATTTCTCTATTTACGTTGGGCCATTCCTTATTTGTTACATAATATTCTGGATAGTGGATATTCTTACTATTATTCCTTTCATTTGAGCCTGTCCTCTTATCACTTTTCTTTTTTGGAGATATTGCTGCTTTTTTTAAGATATCAGAAAAAGATAAGGTTGTATCTACTTTCATTAATTCTTTAATTAGTATACTCTTCCTTCTATTGGTTTCGTCATAATCACTAGACTCATCATCAGATGAGAGTGAGAAATCAATCTTTCATTGGGCCTTATTTGGGCTTGACTTCCCTTTTTTTTGGTGATTTGAATGAATCACATTTCTATATAAGGGACTATAATTTTTTGAGAAACATCCTAACTATCCTTTTTTAGAACCCTTATTGTTTTTGGATCCTCCTCCTATGACTTTTTATGTTTCATAAGAGATGGTTCTTCCTAAAATCAGATCATTAAATTATTAGCATTATTTTAGTAGAACTTTCTATCTGTGTTCCCTTGTATTAATTCCTTATTAATTTTTGTAAGTGCTTCCCCAGGAACTCCCTTAGTCTCATTAGCCAGTTTCACTTTGTTTTCAATGATTTTTTCTCTAACTTCTAGAGGTTTGGGATTAGAGGATTTACTAAGATTGTGTTCTTCAAGCTTGCCTATATTCTAAGTACCCTCAAATAATTCCAAAGATTGAGTAGTTTGATAGGGTGAGGAGTTAATAATATTCCTAGAGCTAGGAGCTAAAGTTTCTTTAGTGAAAGGAGGGATCTTAGGAATGAGATCTTGAGGTATAATATCATTCATCATTTCAAGATTTTGTTCAATTACAAGACCTCCTTTGTTGTCAAGGAAAGTAACCTTAATTTATTTATTTTTCTGATTAAGGGTTAGGGGGGATAGGTTTACTAAATGACTGGTAGTTTCCATAGGGTTATTTTTGGTTCCAAGGGGTGGATGACAGGTTTCATTATTGTGTAGAATAGGATTATATGCCACTACTTGACCTAGAATAGATGGATCCTTAGGGTTCTGAGAATCTCTAGTTTCGATTAGGAAAACACCTCCATTTTTACAAAAGGGAACACTAATCTTTGGGTAATAATGACTAGGACCTGAAGAATCTATCAATTTATTTTCTACATAGTATGAATTTATTTTGCGAGGAGGGAAAAAATCCTTTGCGACAATCTTATTGCTAGAAGATGGGGACTACTCTGTTTCTTCTTCAGCTTCGAAAAAGTGGTTTAAGATTGTGGGATTTATGGTTATAGTTGTGGATTTACAGTGAATGCTAATAGAGGGAATATATTTTTTGTTCAGATTTATATTCACAACAATTACTTTTTCTGCAAAATTTGATTCTGAATCTACAAATCCAACATATGTGCCTATACAATTTCCTATTTATTTAAGGGATTCTTTAGTAGATATTTCCAGGGGAAGATTCTTTAGACGCATAGCTTTATTCATCAAAAAATCATTAATCTTATTAGGGTTAAAAAAGGGGATCTAGTCAAAAATAGTAAATTATGAGCCTCTAAAGATAAGACACCCTTCTATTAAGATTTTGTTTTTAAGAGCCTTGCTACTAAAGTCCAAGTAAATAAAAATTTTAGGGAGGATGGAGATTTTTACCTTTTGCTGCCATATTGATTTGAGCCATTCGACTATCTCAGTCATTTTAACTCCAACGCCATTCCACCTGTAGATTATTCCATAGCTAGCACAAATACTCTGTATTTTTTCTATATATCCATCGTTTAATTCTAAATCTAGGGTTTCCTGATTAGGGTTATTTGATTTTTGTCTTGCTAAAAATAATCTTTTATGTGGAGGATAATATACATTATCATGCCTCGAAAAAGTGTTTTGTAACAAGTCTGAGGATCTGCCTAAATCCTTAGCAGATGATTGTCTTAATTTACCAGAAAGGGATAGTCTAGGTAAATTTGGAAGAGCATTTTCCATGGTAGGGTTGTCCTGTTTATAATCAAAGCGGCAATGGGGTGGGGAGTAAATGTTTTTATTCTCTGGGTTTATATTACGCTTATGAGGGGGAGAGCAAGGAGAAGATTTTGACAATCGTAGTTGATCAAAGCTATTTCTAAGAGGAATAGAAAATGAGGGTTTATGTGACATACCCACTAGCACCTGTTTACTTTCATGGAGCTTTTCCCTTTGGGCATTCTATTTATACGTAGGGATCTATCAAATACCATATCTCTATTCTCCTGATGTGATTCCCTGGGAAAAGAGGATCTTCAGAAAGTATCATTGACCTATCTTAGATTTTAGCTTTGATAAGGATTTACTGCATATCTTGTCTTAGTGATGAAACTAATTTGGGCATCCATAAATTCAACTGTAGAAATGCGAGAGGCTACCCAAAAAAGTAGAGCCATCATTCTTTTAATTTAATGAAAAATATTTAATCATGCAAGCATTATGGAGGGATTATTATCATATGTACTTTCAAGTTATATTTTTAGAGTTGTCCATTTTCTTCAATTCTTAGATTCTATCATTTTACATTTTTTTAGTTTGCATATATTTCGCTCAAAATTTCACATTTTGTTAGAGTTTAGTTTTTTTTTTTTACAAAATTACAATTTAAAAATTAACACCAAATAAGTAATTTATATGATTTGAACATTGGACTAATTATTTCTATCAGAAAATGATGTGAACATCTTTTTTTCATGAATGCATCAATCAAAAATATAGTGTATATATAAATGATATAGTTTTGATTACTAATACCAGACTCTTTGCCATTAAATAGGTAACAAAAATGGCCTTGTTAACAAAAGGAGAAATTACTCAAATAATGGATGGTATCTCCATCAAGGAACCATATTTTCAAATTGTATCATTACATTCTATTCAACAACAGCACACTACAAGTACAAAATATTGTCTAGAACATTTTGATGGTGTGCATACAACCTTTGCCCTTTTGTCGGAACAATTTAACACACTTGTAGTGGAGGATGCTTTAGTTAAAGGGTCTATTGTTTTCATCAAATAATACTCTTGCAAGAAACTCCACAATTACATGTATTCCAATTATTTTACTATATTTTATTGTACTTATGAAAATTGCATTATAAAACTTTATTAAATATCTATTTTCTTTCTACTTGTAGGGCTATCCTAATTGATAATTTGCATATAGTGTCAAATAATGGAAACATTATTGGATCGCCAGTACCTATAGTTAAATATACTAAATAGTTAGCATTGTCTAGCAGTCGTTGAGTTTTAGATGCTTCTTCATGTAACATAATTCCCATAAAACTCCTAACCTTATACCACAAGTTATTGACAATTGAGGGTCGTGCTTTACAAAAATCACCTATCCATTGTTTCAAAAAAGGGTCTAAAGAGGGAAAAGTATTCGGATTTGACTTTATAGACAAACAAGGAACTGGTATACATATAACTTGTTTCAATGACCTGGTTGATATTTTTTATGAAATAATTCAATCAAATAATCTTTATTTGATTTTTAATGGTTCTGTAAAAGTTGCAAATACAAAATTCAATAGTTCAACCAATCCATATGAAATAGTTCTACAAGGTTCTTCAACAATCATACCTTCCACATGTGTTCAATCTGCAATTCCTGAACATGATTACCACATCAAAAGCATTGGGTCTCTTGAAATCTTTCCAGTTAATTCACTAGTAGATGTGTTTACAATTATTGTTTCTATCAATATGTCAAGTACTATTAGAAAAAAAATGGTACAAAAATAAAAAAATGTAATACACGTATCAAAGATATCTCTGGCAACTCTATTGAAGTTACTCTATTGGGACATCATTGTGAGAATGAAGGACAACAAATTTTGAATTTGTTCAGGGAAAGTAAAATGATTGTTCTTTTAATAAAATATGCTTGGTTGATTTTGTGGTCTGGTAAGTCATTGGATACTATTTTTTCAACCAATGTTCTTATCAATCCAAATTTGACTGAAACTACTGCTCTATTGACATGGTGTAAAGGAATAGGAGAAGATCAATCTTCTATTTCTCTAACTATAGAATCAACAATACTTTCTAGATTTACAAATCTACAAACAATGTCTACCATTGGTAAAAAAGACTTCCATTCCATGATTCATGTTTGTGTAACAACACAAGTTAGTAGAATTGATTTAGATAACTTCAATTATCTCTCATGTCCATGAATCATGGATGGAAAAAAATGTAAAAGAAAAAAGTTATTCAGAATCATACTGGGACATATGAATGTCCTAAATGTTGTCCTCATATTCCAATATGTGAGTTCACCTACATGCTTAATATGGATTTATAAAATCCATTAGGTGAACTTCAAAATGTTACATCCTTTGAAGGCCCTGCAAATTCTTTATTGGGTGTGGATGCATAAGATTTTCAACTACTGCTTGCAGAACCCGATGCAGATAAACAACTTTTGAATAATCTATATGATTCTAAATTTGTATTTGATCTAACAATCAAGACATCTTCTTTTGTTGCACAAGAAACTCAAAGCATAATTTTTCATGCTTTGAAGCTTTCTTAAAATAGTTCTTAAGACGACACCTACACTAGTTGACACCTGACCTTAGAGCACGGGAATGATAAGTTATCAATAAGAATGATGTAAGTTAGCCAAAATGGCAGTTATCATATCTCACAAGAACTCAAGAAACTATCATGAATATCTATAGACAAAGTTGTCAGTGATCAAGGAGCCACAAAGAAGAACACTCTAAACTATTTATATCTTTCCATCATTTGAACACTTTTTAAAATTTGTTTTATATGCTTTTTTAGATTTTGAGCTCCAACCATCTGTAGCTTGTTGCATTCTCATTGATAAGATAATTCCAAGATGGTTGAGCTATATATAGGCTCTAGCCTCATTTTGTAAAGAGTTAGAAAAAGATAATTGATCAACTGAGTATAATTGCTACAAAGTAGACTACTAAATTTTGTGTCTAAGCTTCAGAGCATGAATCTTTGTATGTAATTTATAGGTCCATTTTAATACAAATACACTATAATTTCTCTCTCCTATTATTGTTGTCTCTTTACTTGTATGTCTACTCTTGTATAAATGAAGATCTTATTAACGATTGATCTTTAATCTCAGTACTTGACTAAGGTCAAGAAAATCTTCTATCTACTTGGAAAATAAATGTCTTCATGCAGTCTCCAGTATTAATCATAGTAAAATCAATGTGCACTTTTAAATATTTTGTCAAGTAATCAATCATTATTGAAAGGTTAAACTTGGCTGAGCATATGGAACTTTAAAAAAAAGAAGAATCTTATCCAATCCTCAAAAATTAGGCATTTCTTTTGTCTCAATTAGTATTAGTAGCCATACTGTTTAGATACTTTAGCCATTCAAACAATGAACCTATTAACTAAAGCATCCTCCACTACAAGTGTGTTAAATTGTTTTGGCAAAATGACAAAGGTTGTATGCACACCATCAGAAAGTTCAAGATGATATTTTGTAGTTGTAGTGTGTTGTTGTTCAATAGATTGCAATGATACAATTTGAAAACATGGTTCCTTGATGCAGATACCATCCATTATTTGACTAATTGCTCATTTTGTTAACAAGACCATTTTTGGTACATATTTAATAGTAGTTAGTCTGATATTAGTAATCAAAACTATATCATTAATATATACACTATATTTCTAATTAATGCAATCTTGATTACCATTTGGTGGAATACTACTTTGCAAGTCACTGTACTTATAGCATTTTGAAAGATTTATATCAAAATATTTAGAATATATTTTGTATTTGTGAATATTAATTTAAAAGTAGAATTTTTAATTTGATTATTTTTTTATTACATTTCCATATTTCAGAATTGTTTTTAATTTTATTATTTTCAATTATCACAGATATAAAAGAGTATTATATATGTAGTCATGGATAATGCAAATAATGAAAGTGAAGCTAAGCGCAATCACATAAATCACATGGAGAGAGCTAGATATGCTGCCACAAAAACTCTCATCGACAAAAGAAGAGGAGAAACCTTTCAAAATCTTGAACTTGCAATTTCTACTTCAAATATACATTGTTCGAACACCTCACCTAATTTAGAACCACTTGAATTTCAAAACTCATATCTTCTACCAAATTCTATTATTCAAAATGCTTCCTTGCCAGAAGTTCATATACCTGATTGTGTGTAATATCATACAGCTTCCATGATTACAAATGATGATATTATTAGTTCACCTTTCTCTTAAAATTATTACAGTGCCAAGAAAGAATTGCGTAGAAAGATAGATGGTATTTCAAACTTTCTAAAGTGTTCTATTTGTATGGAAAGATATCCTGGAATTAAATTGTTCTTGTCAGATGAAACTTTAATATGCTACAGATGTAATTCAAAAAAAGATGACCATCGGTTCTCAAAGTGGAACAATATGGATCCAAGTGAACAACCATTGTGTTTGAAAAACTTAACACAAATTGAACAAATGCTCATAGAAAAAATAAGTCCTATTTTGCAAGCTACATATGGAAAAGTTGGTCAACACAAATATAAAGGTCATACTATTTGTTTTCCTAAAAACATTTCCAGTATCACAACATTGTTGCAAAGATGAATAGATGCATTGGATATAATCATTGTTAAAAAAGAAAATATAGGAAATAAAAAATATATTTATTATGTAAGCAGATCCCATGTTTATGATGCATTGAAATATAAAACAGTGAATGAATCATACTATAGAGATGTACAAATAGATGAAAATGCATTAGCATCATTACCTAGATAATCTATTGATATTTCAGACCTAATTTTTAATGTAGCGGAAAATAGTCACCCTATTGAAGATAACTCATCCATGTTAGATGAGATAGAAGAAAATGAAATTGTTGACATTCTAGAATTTAACAACTCATTTGTTTGTAATGTTCCTGATCCACATAGAGAAACAAAAGAAATATGTTCTTTGTTGCATTTAGGTGAAGGTCGAACAATAGAATCTATTGCATGGCCACCTATCACACCTTTTCCTATAAATGAATACACAACTAAAGGTTTATTTGTTATGGCATTTCCAAATTTGGTTCCCAATTTAATGGCTGCATTCAAACAAACACGTATCGAAGAAGTCAAACTACATGATTATGCTCTACACCTTCTACGGTACTATGATAAGAGATTTGGGTAGCATTCAAGATTCTGGTACTTTATATTGAATATTATAATGTGGCATAGAAGTCAGGCCACAACATCTATGTTTGTTCACAAATAATTGCATGGATATTTGCCTGTAACAATTGAAGATCTTCACCAAAAGGTATGGGATGTACCTGATGATAAATTGGTAGATCAACTAATGAGGTTTGGCTCTTCTATACATGGCACTAGATCTTTTTGGAATCAATGAAGAGAAGAACTGATAGACATGGTTATTCAAATTGCTTGTCCTACACTTTTCTTTACCCTCAGTGCTGCAGATACCAAATGGCCTAATTTACACAATATCATGCCATCCAGCACACCAGCAAATCCATCTATGGCTAAAAGATGGTGAATGCAAAATATTATTGAAAATCCTCATTTGACAGCTCTTATGCATCATAGATTCACTGCATTTCGAGAAGAAGTCTTGGAGAAATTGCTTGGAGCAACTAACTATTGGTACAGGTAAATAACCTATTTAAAATGTTATTAATTCCTATGTAATTACATGTTTATTTGCTGACTTAAATTTTATTTCAGGTTTGAATAGAAAAATAGAGGTTCACCACATATACATGGGTTTATCTAGTTGTCAAATGCACTAGGTATTAAAAATTTACAATGGAATAATGATTTGTCAGTGTAGAAAGCTTTAGATTACATAGACCAATATGTAACTGCATGGAATCCACAAAGAATACAACAAAGAAATTAAGGGATTTTTTCTAAATCTCTTCATGATCCTTGTCTGATGAGTACACAGATGATATATGTAATAGATGTAGCTTCTGATTATAATGATTTGGTTAATCATATTCAACATCACACAAAATGTTCTCTACAAACATGTTTGAGAAGAAAAGGTGATGCTATATCATGTCATTATAAAGCTCCATGGGCCATAAAAGAAAGATATGGATTAACACTCACAGATAAAGCTGAACCTAAACATACAGTAGCACGTAATGATGATCATCTAAACTTGCATAACATACAAATGCTTTCCATTTGGAGAGTTATTATAGATTGTCAACTTGTTCTTTTAGTTGATGTAGTTATCAAGTATATAGAAAAATGTGTAGCTAAAGTAGAACAAAAATTAGAAACATATCATGCAACGTTAAGTAGAATATTGTCAACTTTGAATTGTACAATGCCTGCACCAACTGTACTTCAAAGAATGCTTATGAAAATCTTGTTGACCATGATATAGGTGCCCAAGAAACCTACCATCTTCTACATAAGCTTTGTTTATCCCTATGTAGTAGATAATTTGTATGTTTGAATGTCAACCAAAAAATCTTCAACATCTACTAATGTTAGACATGCTAACAAGCTTATGCCAAAACCAAATTGGTAATTATATGGCATGTTCACCAAATTTAGAATTGTATTCTCTTATTGAGATAACCCAACAATGGACATTTAGAGCTACATGAAAGAAAGACAAATGGAAAGAAATAACATCACCTTGTATAGTTAGAGTCTCCCCTAGATTTATCAGTATTCCTTCTAGAGAGGAGATTTCTTATCCAAATTTTTGCTGGAGTGAACTGTTATTATACAAACCATTCTGCAATATTGAAATAGAATTTGCAACATCAGATGAAGGAATAATACAAAAATGGGAATATTTTTCAAGATCATATGAAGCATGGCATGTACGTAGAACACAATCAGATGCAGAAGAAGCAGATGATCCTACAAGCCCTTCAGTAGATCCACATGCAATGCAAGATACTATACTAGATGAATGTCAAGTTTTATCTCACTTACATCCAGGCATACCTATACATTTAAATGATTTAGATATGCTTGGATATCAATATTTTGATTTAGGAAATAATTGGTTACAAAATAATATTACTCCTTTACAAAAGGCTACAACTGAAAATTTCATTCAATCAAATCAAGAAATCTTTCAACAAAATCCAATTATGCATCAGCAAAATAATTATAAATTGTCTGTCCAACAACAAAAAGCATATGATATGATTATATCACATAATCAAAGAAGTATTGTACAACAACCACTACAACTAATTGTACAAGGGACTATTGGCACTAGAAAATCTCATCTGATAGCTCAAATCAAAGCAAGTCTCACTCAATCAGCACCCAACGGATAGTCACCTATTCTACTTCTTGCACCAATAGGAGTTGCAACATTTAACATCAAGGCATCTACAATTCATTCAGCTCTGTGCATTCCTATCAAAGAGATTGTATAATTAAAAGGTCAACAACTGGCAAAGTTTCAAGAAAATCTATATTATGTTTAGTAAATTATGATAGATGAAATGAGTTTTATTGGTCCTAAATTATTTGAAAGAATTGATATGAGATTATGAGAATCATTTCCAAATAGTAATCATATTCCTTTTGGAGGTCATTCAATAATTCTCTTTGGTGATTTGGGTTAGCTTCCTCCAGTTAAAGATATTCCAATGTATGCTTCAAATTCATATGGTGGACAATTATGGAAATCATTTAGAAAAGTAATCACTTTAGAGGATAAGTTTCACCAAATTGGTAACACAGATGTTCAGGTACAATTTTGTTCTCTTCTTTCAAATCTAAGAAATGCAAAACCAAAAATTGAAGATTGGACTCTACTCATGTCATGGACAAGTACTGCTCTCAGTAAAGAGGAACAAGAGGATTTTCATTCTAAAATATACCTATTTGCAACTAATTAAATGGTAGCTCTACATAATAAGAATATTTTATTATATCTACATCAACATGTAGCTCTTTCAATAGCAAAACATTGGTCCATCTTGGGATGATACTAATCCAAAGAATATTCCTATCACACCAATTAAAAGGGGTTACCGCCGACAAATACCTTTGCGAATGTCATGAGCTTTAACAATACATAAATCATAGGGTTTGTTGCTTGTAAAAGAAACAATTGACATTGGAAGCATAGAACGGAAAGGATTAACCTTTACAACTCTTTCAAGAGTTCATGAACTCGCAAGACTTCGTATTCATCTAGCTTTCAATTTTGAAATATATTCATGCATGGAACAAATGCAAATGTTACAAGGTGAAAAGAGGAAGAAAGATGCTTAAAAGAACTATCAGAATATTAACTGATTTGTGTATTCTTATTGTATATTGTTCACTGAAATCACAAATATGTATACATGATTGTTAGATTTTGAACTCTAAAGTATCAAAACATACAGTCATTTTAAAACAGGTATAAAGTTAGTAACAATAACCATTTGATGAGAAACTGAACTGTCTATTGAGACTTACTGACTCTACCCTATTTTGTTGTTACTGCAACAATTATCATATATAGCTTTTATTCAAACATAAATACAATAGATATTTTTGTTATCAAAATTGTAATAATTAAGTTTAGTCTCTGAAATAGCTATAGTATACTTTATTGACATGTGAAACAGTTATGTTTATCTTGTTAATTTACTCAAATAAAGTCTGTCAGGTCAAGACAAAAATAGCTACAAGGTGCCATGGACTCAATACCTAGCATGTATTGCATATACTAAAGTCTCATTTCACTTTCTCGATCACCTTTTATTAAATTTAGAATATAATTTATGCTTATCAAGCCCAGTCAATCTAATATAGAATACATTTCTACAAAGACAACAAATTGTTTTATATATAAGGCAACAAATTTTGCTATTAAAAAATTTATGGGTCCACACGCGAGTAATGAATTATGCAATACCAGCAATACAACAAACCAAAATATAACATGTTATCAAAATATAAAATCAATTTTCATATAATTCCATCAATCATACACACAGTAACAAGTTTACCAAATAAATCTCATAGACAAACAAACCTAAAATAATGGATTTCACATTCGTACATCATGAACAATTCATCAAAATCAATATTTGTAAAACAATAGAGGACTCATTTAATGAAATCACTTATTTGATCTCATCATTTATGATACTTATAAGATCTTTTCATATATATCATTGAAACCTCTTCATACTACATTATAGTTCCTATCCATCTCTATAATAATATAATCATACATAAAAACACCTCATCACTAACCATGACCTAAACAATAGTACAAATACTAGATATAAAACCTTCAATATCTTTAACAAACAAAAAATATCACTGTCCAACCATTGACAAAAAAACAAAACTACTGTCTTATTTCAACATTTCAATTTTTGAAAAAAATTGATGTCTGAAAAATACCAGTGTAGAAAACAAACATTGATCAGATGAAATACACCCTTGTATCAAAATGTGCAGTTTGAATCAACCAATAAGCAATAACTTCATAACTAGATAATAAAACCTGATTTCTTTGATAAACAAAGCATTTGTCTAACAAAATAGACTATATTTGATTTGACACTTACACAAATTGAAAAAATTGTTCATTGCTTGATACAAACTGTACATTTTTGTACAAGAATGTCTCTTATTTAACCAAACTTAGTTTTATACACTGATATCTTTCAAATTCAAGTTTTTTATCAATGCCCAAATATTCCACTTCTCATTGTTGGCCATTTCGACATGGTCACACCATAACTTAATGTTTCTCTATTATAAATAGTCAAACAAATGAGATAAACCTTACATTCATCGATGTCACAAGATCCCAATGAATACATGTTTGCTTTGTAGATTAACAACAACCATCCGATAAAAAGCAAACTGTCAGCTTTATCAGAAAATTAACTGACAATAGTCACCACAATCAAAGTAAATCCGTGAAAAATCTATGAAAGATTTTGTTAATTAATACTCTTCCAAATTGTATACTAAATGTAATATTTGTAATCAATATAAGCCCTAATTAAATAAGAAGACATGAAAAAACCCTAAATGCCTTTCCTTTACAAAGAAAACCCTAGATCACTCTCTTAAAACCTATATGACCATTGAAAACAATGGTTGAAAACAACTAATTGAAAATCTTTTGTTAACTCAACCTCATCTAGCCACCATGCATCTGAAGTCATATACATGTTGCTAGATATTTCCTTTAACTATGGTTAAGACTACAAACTGCGCGAAGACCTTTATTCTCCAAGTCGCCAGAAGATTTTCTTAACAAAGGTCAAGCAATGACATTAAAGATTAACCATTGATCAAATCTTACTCCAACATTTCCTACTAAGTCGGTATACTTTTCATAACTTAACTGCTACATTGGGAGACTTTGAGATAACTGTGTCACTGAATCGCTGACCACTTGTGACATAATCACCCTAATCATGAGAACACGTGACCATTGAAATCACTAGGTCACAAAATAAAAGAACTAATCACTGAATAACTTGGAGATCTGAAGACCCACAAAATAGATCGCCAATTTGTATTTGGAGACTCAGCGACCAACTGAGAACCTCATAATCATTATATCTTTACTTTTGCGTTCATCCAACAACTGCGCACTTTTGAGGTTAGAACTTACATTCAGAGATAACCACAAAATACTACATTAGCCCACAAATCATGTCATTTTTGCCATTACTTGGCATGTTTTGATGAAGGGTGCTCCCCTTAATACCACAAACACATAATAGAAATAGAGAAACAACAACAATTTACAACAAAAAATGGGCTTCTTATTATCTCCACAAGTGTGGAATTATAAATTTCAGAATTACAATATGCAAAGCCACATGGGAATTCCCCTTACAATATTCTATACGACAAATCCTTGAATCATTACCCAGATCTCACAGAACTGCCCTAGACAACACTATGGGCCTTTTTTATATAGGCAATTTCCACCAACCGAGAAGGTTCCAGAAATTTAGCCCATAGGGCCGACCAAACTTAGAATTATTTTATTTTTCAATTTATTACATCAAAGTTGGCTTAAAATAACTTTTGAAACCCAAACAAAAATTTTGGAGGAAAATCATTTTTCTGCCATTTCAGGTGATCCAATTTCCGAAGACCATAAGTCATCGCCAGTTCACCCGATTGACTATTATGACACCATTCTGAAAAGGCCACGAAGCGTTCTATATGCTTGACTCGTGCAAGTGCTTGTCACCCAGATTTTAGACCTCATCCGGGGCCTCTAAAGCCTTCAAAACTGAGTTTAAAGTTTTTCTACCCTACTGCCAATACCGAAAATCTTCAATATCTTCAAAGCTAAACTTGATCTGTCAATGAAACTTTACTAGCAGACTGATATGACTGAGATGAACCTCCACATGTGAAATCAGAACATTCTGAAATCGTATGACCAACTTACTAAAAATAGCAAGTTTCCATAAATAGCAGCTCTACACAAGATAGCCCTTATTGAATACAAAAACAAAAATATTTTTGGGTGATGCAAGATTGCTCTTACACCTAGGATGCTCCTACATCATGTTCACAACTTAATTCAGTAGCTGTAAATCAAGAAAATGGCACGTAATCAAATTTTAACCACATTTTCCATTCTGAGACTTGGCAACTATAGTCAGTCTTTTAGTCATTGCAAAATTATTTCCTTTTAATCTTATGTCAAGACTTGACGACAAAAGTCCATCAAGAGATTCTGAGACTAGGCGATGACCACCAAAACAATACTAAATCAAAAATTGAAAACAAGTAACTGAATTTGTTAACTTTCTTCATTTTGATATTTTATCTATTAGTTTTTATTAATTTTAAATATCATATCGATCATTACTATTGTTTAAATAATCTATTAATATATGATGCTTTTTATTAGGATTTTCAATATCTTTTATTATTATTATTATTATTATTATTATTATTATTATTATTATTATTATTATTATTATTATTATTATTATTATGTTACAATAATTAATATTTTTATAAATACATTTTAATAATATAAAAAAATATCAACTATTCAATATTATTTACTATTTTATAGTATCACTAACATTATTTTTAAACAAGAAATTAGTATTACTATAACAGTTATTAATTTATATCATAATTAGCTTTACTAATTACTATTTCTCTTGCAAAAGGTGATGACTGCAAACACAGCCGATCTGATAGAACGCCACTGATGACTATAGTATGTATCACTTTTCCAAAAACCCGACAATGATATTTTTGTTAATAGTAGCTCCTGACATATAATTCCTGATGCAGGAGCATCCTGGGTGTAAGAGCAATCTTGCATCACCAAAAAATATTTCTGTTTGCTTTTCAATAAGGGCTATCTTGTGCAGAGCTGCTATTTATGGAAACTTACTATTTTTAGTAAGTTGGTCATATGATCTCAGAATGTTTTGATTTCACAGTTGGAGGTTCATCCTAGTCATTCCAGCCTATCGGTTGAGTTTCATTGCCACATCATCAGTATTGGTGAACATATTGGAGTTTTTAGGTATGAAATCTTTAAGGTCAATTTTGAAGGCATTAGAGGCTCTGGATCGTGAATGACCCCCAACTGATTGCAACTTAAGCGTGTTAGGCACTGTAAATCTCATCATGGCGTTTCCAAAAAGTGGTTACAATAGAAAAACAGAGCTATGGTTAAAATGTTATGGCCTCCAGAAGTTGGGCTACCTAAAAGTATATTTTGTATTTCTTTTGAGCTGACCCTATTGTAAAAATTGTGAAAATAAAATAATTCTATATATATAGTCGGCCTTAAGGGCTAAATTTTTGGAACCTTCTCAGATGGTAAAAATTGCATATATAAAGAAGGTCCGTAGTGTTGTCTAGGCAATTCTAGGTAGATCTGGGTATTGATTCAAGGCTTTGTCCTATAGAATATTGTAAAGGGAATGCCCATGTGGCTTTGCATATTGTAATTCTAAAATTTGGAATTCCACACTTGTGGAGATAATAAGAAGTTCATTTTCTGTTCTTGCAAATTATTGTTGTTTCTCTGTCTTTGTTATGTGTTTGTGGTATTAAGGGGAGCACCCTTCATCAAGTGGTATTAGAGCTGGAGTTCCTAAGTGTGTATATAGATAGCCGATTATGAGGTAGTTTGCACCAGGACTGTGGGTTAGGGTTTCTATGTAAATAGATCGCCAACTGTGAGGTAGTTTGCACTAGAACCATGGTTAGGGTTTCAATGATACGCATGAAAATGCCTCCACGAAGAGAGCGTGGCAGAAGAGCTGGTGCTATGACACCTGAGGTTAGAGAGCTGTAGAGACAAGTGCGATCATTGCAAGAGGAGATTCACAGAGGAATGAATCTTAATGTCAAAGATGAAAGCAAGGATGAAGCTGAGGGAGAAGGAAATTCTGATCAAGAAGAAGGCAAAATTTTGAACCAGGAGGAAGAAAGGCTTTTCCGGGCCATTTACAAGATCGAGAAAAGACCTAAGATTGAGGTTCCTACATTTTCAGGGAATCTTAACCCAAAGGAGTTGATTGACTAGATCAACGAATTTGAAGAATATTTCGAATATGAAAATATTGAGGATCCTAATCGAGTCAAGTTTGGGAAGGCCAGACTAAAAGGTCATGCGAAGATCTGGTGGCAAGAGATTCAATTGGAGTGAAATAGAAGAGGAAATAATTCTAATCACTTCCAAGATCAGAGTAATAGAGATCAGAGAGGAAGAGGAAGAGGACAAGGATCTGGAAGAGGAGGCTTCCGTGGAACATGTTTTCACTATGGAGAAGAAGGTCATAGGGCTTTTGAATGTCCTCAACGCCAAAGAAGAACAGACAAGAGAAATGAAGGCTAGGCTAGAGTTGTAGATGTAGATGAAGATGCCAGATCATCACATTCTAAAGATGCTGAAAGAGGAGAAACACTGATAACATAAGAGTCCTTCTGAGTGGTGAGAATGAACCTGAACAAAGGAGGAGCCTATTTTGCACTAAGTGCAAGTGTGAGGGTAAGTGTTGTGATGTGATTATTGATAGTGGAAGCACTAACAATTTGGTGTCAGAAGAGATGGTGACAAATTTGAATCTCAAGAGACATAAACACCCACATCCATATCAGATTACCTAGGTACAGGATGACCACAAGGTCATGGTCAATGAACAATGCCTAGTGAAGTTCAAGATTGGCGGATACCATGATGAGGTACTATGTGATATCATATTTATGGATGTATGTCATATGTTGTTGGGTAGACCATGGTAGTTTGATAGATGTGTTGTACATGATGGTCATGTGAATACCTATTCCCTGACAAAGGATGGAGTGTGACATAAGCTAAAGCTATTGAATGACACAGAAGAAAAGGTATGTGGTAGTGCAAGAATAACTTTTGTTGATGGAAGAAAGTTCCTAGATGGTATGAGGCATGAGCATGTGTGTTTTGCTTTAATTCCAAAAGCTGGTAAAGAGGAAGTTGAAGATGTTCGTGTAAAAGTTGCAAATTTGTTGAATGAGTTTCAAGATATTGTATTTGATAAAGTGCTTGATGGATTACCACCAGTCAGGAAGATCAGTCATTAGATGGACTTGATCCTAGGAGCGAGTTTTCCAAATAACGCAGCACACAAAATGACACTTGCAAAAAGTGAGGAGCTAAACAGACAAGTACATGAGTTGTTGTAGAAAGGATTGATCCGTGAGAGTTTGAGTCCCTATGTTGTACCAAAAATATTAGCACCAAAGAAGAATCGAGAGTGGAGGATGTGTATAGATTCTAGAGAAATAAACAAGATCATAATCAAGTATAGGTTTCCATTGCCACGAATGGATGATATTATGGACTATTTAAGTGGAGCTGTGTATTTCTTAAAGATAGATCTGAAGAGTGGATATCATCAGATTCAGATTAGAGAATGAGATAAATGGAATACTACCTTCAAGACAAAGGAAGGATTGTATGAGTGGTTAGTCATGCCTTTTGGGTTGACCAATGCACTGAGCACTTTCATGCGGCTCATGAATGAGGTTGTGAAAGAATTTCTGGGTAAGTTTGTCATTGTTTACCTGGATGATATCTTGATCTTTAGTAAGACATTGGAGGAGCATATGATGCATATTCGTATGGTATTTGAGAAGTTGAGAGAAGAGAAATTATTGATTAATTTGAAGAAGTGCAGTTTTGTGAAGAAAGAGTTAGTGTATTTGAGATTTGTAGTTTCAGTAGAAGGTCTAAAAATGGACCCAAAGAAGGTACAGGCTATCTTTGAATGGCCTACTCTAAGGAATGCTACTGAGTTAAGATCTTTTCATGGTCTAGCTAGCTTTTATAGAAAGTTTATCAAAAATTTTAGTAGTATTTGTGGACCCTTGACTGAAACAATGAGAGGGGATATAAAAGAGTTTAAGTGGACTAATGGGGCAGAAAAAAGTTTTCAATTGTTGAAACAAAAAGTTACAGAGAAACCTATTTTAGCACTTCTAGATTTTAATAAGGTGTTTCAAGTAGATTATGATGCTAGTGGTACTACAATAGGAGCTATTATGAGATAAGAAGGTAAACCTGTTGCTTATTTCAGTGAGAAGTTAAATGATGCCAAGAGAATTTATTCTATTTATGATCAGGAATTTTATGCTATAGTTCAAGTATTAAAGAAGTGGAAACATTATCTACTTCCTAAGGAGTTTGTTTTGTATACTGATCATCAAGCTTTGCAATATTTGAATAGTCAAGGAAAGTTGAATCAGAGGTATTCGAAATGGGTTGAGTTTTTGCAGAGTTATACATTTGTTTTGAAACATAGGAGTGAAAAGTCTAATAGGGTTGTAGATGCTCTTAGCAGAAGGCAACTATTGCTAACAGAAATGCAGATTGAAGTGGTTAGGTTCAAGGAACTCAAGAATTTGTATCCAGAGGATCCTAATTTTGGTGAAGCTTGGAAAGCTTGTACAAAACCTGTTACTCTAGACAGGATGAAATGGCTAGATTTCATCATCCAGGATGATATGCTATTCAAAGGGAGTCAATTGTGCATTCCACAAAGTTCTATGAGGGAGAATCTTATCAAAAAGAAGCAAAGTGGAGGATTGGCTAGACATTTTGTTCATGATAAAACCCTTGCTTTGGTTAGTTCAAATTATTATTGGCCATAGTTGCAGCAAGATGTGAAGAAGTTTGTACAGAGTTGCAGATTATGTCAGATGGAAAAATGAGTGAAGCAGAATACAGGGTTGTATAAGCTATTACGTATACAAAAGAAGCCTTGGGAGGATATTAGCATGGACTTTGTTCTTGGTTAACCGAGGACTCAGTGGGGACATGATTCAATTTTTGTGGTGGTTGACAGATTTTTGAAGATGGCGCATTTCATTCCCTGCAGGAAGACTAATGATGTTGTTCATGTAGCAAAATTATTTTTTAGAGAAGTAGTGAGACTACATGGTTTGCCAAAGACCATAGTTTCAGATCAGGACACTAAGTTTGTTGGATATTTCTGGTGCACATTGTGGAAAAAGTTGAAGATAGATTTGAAGTTTAGTTCATCACATCATCCACAGACTGATGGACAGACAGAGGTGGTGAATAGAAGTTTGAAAAATTTGCTGAGATGTTTGGTTGGAGACAAGCCAACAGGATAGGATTTGATTTTACCACAAGAAAAATTTGCATACAATAATTCTGTCAATAGAAGCACTGGTAAATCACCATTCTAGATTGTATATGGAAGTAGTCCAAGAAATGCATCTGAATTGAGAAAGATAGATAAAGGAGAAATAAGCAGTGATGAAGCTGAGGATTTTGCAGAACACTTGAAGAACATCCATGAGGAAGTGAGGAAGCACATTACCAAAATGAATGCACAGTATAAGGCTAAGGCAGATCAGAAAAGGAGGCATAAGGAATTTCAGGTTGAAGATGAGATCATAATAGCACAATGGAGTATTCCAGCAACCGGTTCAGATATCAAGGAGATTGAAGACTTACTAGATAGTTGTGTTGGAAAAAGCACAAGGAACATGACATATGAAGAGTATTTGGTCAAATGGAAAGGATGACCTATTGAAAATTCATCATGGCTAACAAAGGAGGAGGTTAACCATCTTGGTTTTCCTCTACACACCTGAGTCGTGATAGGGTCACTTCTCAAATTACCTTGGGTGTTTGATGCAGGAGCATCCTAGGTGTAAGCGCAATCTTGCATCACCCAAAAATATTTCTGTTTGCTTTTCAATAAGGGCTATCTTGTGCAGAGCTACTATTTATGGAAACTTACTATTTTTAGTAAGTTGGTCATATGATCTCAGAATATTTTGATTTCACAGTTGGAGGTTCATCCTAGTCATTCTAGCATATCGGTTGAGTTTCATTGCCACATCATCAGTATTGGTGAAGTTATTGAAGTTTTTAGGTACAAAATATTTCAGGTCAATTTTGAAGGCCTTAGAGGCTCTGGATCGCGATCGACCCCTAGCTAATTGGTGCTTGTGCGTGTCAGGCACTATAGATCTCATCATGGCATTTTCAAAAAGTGGTTACAATAGAAAAATAGAGCTACAGTTAAAAATTTATGGCCTCTGAAAGTTGGGCTACCTAAAAGCATATTTTGTATTTCTTTTGGAGCCGACCCTATTGTAAAAATTGTGAAAATAAAATAATTCTTTATATATAGTCGGCCTTAAGGGCTAAATTTCTGGAACCTTCGCGGGCGGTGGAAATTGCCTATATAAAGAAGGCCCGTAGTGTTGTCTAGGCAGTTCTAGGTAGATCTGGGTATTTATTCGAGGCTTTGTCCTACAGAATATTATAAAGGGAATGCCCATGTGGCTTTGCATATTGTAATTCTAAAATTTGGAATTCCACACTTGTGGAGATAATAAGAAGCCCATTTTCTATTCTTGCAAATTATTGTTGTTTCTTTGTTTCTGTTATGTGTTTGTGGTATTAAGGGGAGCACCCTTCATCAATTTCGATGCACGTTTTCCTTGTATTGAATACCGATATTTCAATTTGTATAGGATCTCAAAGACTATTGATTAATAAAATCTTTCTTAGATTTTTCACATATGTGCATTTAATGTTTTGACAGTTGCAAGCTAATTTTATATATAATATCGATGTCATCTGATACGACATCTGCCATTCTTAATTTGTCTGATATATAGTGAGATTTCCCAACTTAATTATATGGAATATTGAAATACTTTAAAAAGTACCTTTTCTATTCCGCACGTGTCATCGGTAATGTGCTTGACATATAAAATAAATTTATTAAAAAATCATCTCAGCATTACATAATTCATCAAGATTAACATTAAAGCTATCATTACATGTCATTTATTTAACCTATAAATATATTATTTAAACTCCTCGTACTACATAGATAATTATAGTAAGCGTACCTCTGCAAAACTCAATCACATCACTTTAATGACATTCCTCCAAATATCATCTCCTACAATTAATTTTATGACACCAAAGCTCTCTACAACACCACCCTGTTCTTTTATAAAGTGTCAAGTATTACTGATATTTCAAATACTTGTACAAAAATAATTGATAAAACATCAAAACAACATACAGTAACATGAAACTTGAAAAGAAGCCAAGAATACAAGAGAAGATGAATGGAAGTCACAACAATATCTGGTATCTAAACTAACTTATGGTATTTACATTCATTATTTATCATTCTTAATCTCCTTCATTTTTGGCACATTTTTTATATTTCAATACCTAAAACTATCTAACCAAGTTCATTTAGAAAACAAATTTCAATAATATAGATAGGGACCAATATGTACAAATCAATTTGAACCAATATAATTTGAAGAAAATGTCTTGCAACCTTAAAAAATCTTGATTTGATAAATATTTGATTCTTACAATTGAGTTAATTAACTGAATAGTAAAACTATTTGATAAATTGTCTTCAAATTTCTCAAAATGACAGAACTAGGGTTCTAAATGCAATGCGATACCTTTACCAATATTTTTACTTCTTTTAAGATATATAGAATAAAACAAGTTTTTCTCTAAACATGAAATACAATAATTTTATTTATTTCATTTTAAATTAGCTTAGATTTTATAATAGTAGGTGAAAAATGCTCTAAAGCTCATAAACATACATAATTATACTAAGCCTGCCTCTACAAAACTTAATCTCATCACTTTAATGACATTCCTCAAAATATCATCTCCTGCAATAAATGTTATGAGAGCAAAGCACTCTACAACACCGCCCTGTTCTTTTATAAAGTACCAAATAATAGTGATATTTCAAATACTTGTATAGAAACAATTGATAAAACATCAAAACAACATACAATAAAAACAAACTTGAAAAGAAGCCAAGAATAAAAGAGAAGACGAAGCGAAATCACAACAATATCTAGTATCTAAACTAACTTATGGTATTTACATTCATTTATTATCATTCTTAATCTCCTTCATTCTTCGCGCATTTTTTTTATTTCAATACCTAAAACTATATAACCAATTTCATTTAGAAAACAAATTTGAACAATATAGATAGGGACCAATATGTACAAATCAATTTGAGCCAATATAATCTGAAGAAAATGTCTTGTAAAAATGAAGTACACAATTTTTTTTAATTTCATTTTACATTAGTGATTACTTATACCAAATTTTGTTCTTTATAAGGCATCACATACAAATGCTGCGATAGACAATAGTTGTTAGTCATGACTTGTTTCAACACATGGACATTCACACAATATATGAAGAAGATAGAATTTCAGGATTGGAAGAACAAAGGTTTCTACAACAAAAATGACTAATAACATGTCGACCAGTATCGCAAAGAAATTTTGACCACGTTTACAGAGATTCATATATTTCAGAATTGGAGTCTTGTGACACATGCAATCCAACACAAATTCATCATGTCCCAAGCGAAACATGGTTTCAACCAGCATCAATATCATTTGAGATTGAATACTCTTCTTTGATAAATGGAACAGGTCAATTATGAATAGAGAAACTACTTTGAACTCCACAAACTGATACTACTTCTCTACATAATCTTTGTTATCATGGTCAAATGTATTGCTTGCATTTTACATCAAGCTTAGACACATTGTGGAACAAACAAGTCATACAAAGATGGGGACCTTAGGGTTTTTACTTATCTATACCTATACGTGAATGTATAGAAAATATTGCAAGGGAACAAATACCTACATGGACCCAAACCGCTTATAAACTCTACCCAAGTATTAATGTTCATACACACAACTGGGGTATACTACGTCAAACATCTGAACATCTTTACTGGTTCGATGATTTGAATCCCATGAATGGTCAACCCATGGGTTATGATAATATAATTTGAGACTGTAACTTTTGTCAGATTGTAAAATAGTAGATCTCTACTACTTATGTATAGGGACATGGAAGTCTAACTCCTTGAACAAATCTATCATATTAGATTATAATCACAATGATTACAATTTCAATTTTATATACAAATCAATAACTTTTTAAAAGTAGATGATCTTTATATCTTTCAATAATTAGTTATACAGATATGTATGCCACCATTTGTTATGCTTAAATACAAATGATATATTTTCTATTATTTATAGAGGTAACCCTTGTAATTTAATGCATATGCCAATTAGATATTATCCCTTCATAATGTTGTATACATAATTTCATACTCTTATTGTAGCCTATTTTGTAGTTATTTAAATCTTTTTCTAGTTTTGTTTTTGACAATTAAATATTTCATGTTTGATATTTCATATTTGAAGTTTTAAATTAAATTTTTATTTCAAAAAAGTTAACGACTACAATGACTCTCTTAATCACCAAAACTTCGCTGACTTGTCTTAGTTTAATGCATAATATTCAACCTTTACATGTGAAGAGGAAATGAATATAAACTATTCTTTAAATCACATTAAACTTTAATACATTCTTATGTACTTTCTATTCAAAGACACCCATGATAGCCTATTTCATTGTCTTTGATATATTTATCATTTACTAAATTCATTCTCAGACTTTCAACTAAAATTAGATCTTAATCTATCTGTTTTATGGATTTATACATAAGTTTGCCTTTTACAGCTTTGCCAAGCAATGATTGTCCTAAATGTGCCACACTGCAACTGTGATAAAGGAGCTTGCTTTTTGAAAACCTCAAACACTAAAAAAAACCCTCAATGAAAATTTTGGACCTGTCCACTTAGCAAGAAGGTTAGCACTGCCCATGAACACTATGTTTAAAAATAATGTGCAGACTATACATAATTGTATATTGTAATGTAAAGCTGATGTTGCAGAGCAACAACGACTGCAATTACTTTAGGTGGGCAGATGATGTCTCAAATGCATATGTTACACCATTACCACTAATTTTCAATGAAACTCATCAGCATAGGTTGCGCTATCAAGAGGCCACTATCCCTGAAATTGTGTCAATGGAAAATGCTAAAATCTTTTTTTTACGAACATTGCACACTGTGTTAATTGCATTTATTTGTATTTTAATTTTGTTTGTTTGCTGGAACCATATATAAATATAAACTTCCAATGTATCACAATTTTTTTGAAGCAAAATGTGGACATGTAACTCAAATTTAATTGAATAAAATATAACTGCTAACTTGTTCAAACATTTGTCATGTCAATATTTATATATGTAGAAACTTCTTTGTAAAGTTGTTATGCAAAATATTAAGTTTCTACTTGAATTTGCCTTTCAATATAAAAAAATAAATAAATAAAATAACAAACAACAATTTTGATTACAATTTTAAAATTAAAATTTGTAAGAAAATAATTGATTATCATAATCTTCATTATAATAAATTAATAATACATACTTTGATTTCAAAGATAAAGCCTTCTGGCATGCATAACAAATGTTAATTTAACAAGAACATTACATTCAAACAATGTAAACATATTAAATTTATATTAAAAATTTATATGAAATCTAAACATAATAATAGAACCATATAAAATGCTCATGGGTTAAATAGTCATACTGATCAAAACTTGAATTGAAGATAATTGACATACAATCAAGAAAAGATAATTAGTTCAATGTACAAGTATCATATATTCTTTTTCCATATCTCTGCTTCTGTCTTTGTTCTATGTCTTCATCACGTAGGTTAGGGGCAAGAGGGGTAGATGGATATTCAATAATAGGACTTGAAGATGAAGGTCCAGTAGGTGAAGAAGAAATTAGCAATCGTCCTAATGCTTGAATTGGGCCTTGTTCATCCAACCTCATTTTTAAGTCTGTAATTAATTTATCCTTCTCATATAGTCTCTGTGTTAATTCCCCATAACCCTTAGTATTATTTCCAGGCTTGTTGTGACCTCCTTGTTTTCCTTGACTTCCTTTCCTACTTCCCTCACTATCAAATGGATAGTTGTTAGCACCATACACGATGCCTCAACTATAGAAGAGTCACTGGCCCTTTTGACTATGAGGCTACCAATGAGAACACCTATATATCTAATCTACAACATGTCCAGAGTTATAAATGGCCGACAAAGGAAGAATTAACTGTGTGGAATAAGCTTACAAATCCCAAGAAGATCAAATCTACTGCAGTAGATTTCAATATTTTTTATTATGAGTAAAGATGACACCTACACTAGCTGACACCCAACCTCATAGCATAGGAATGATAAGCTATCAATAAGAATGATGTAAGTTACAAGGAATGGTGGTCATCATATCTCACAACAACTCAAGAAACTATCATGAATATCTATAGACAAAAGTGTCAGTGATCAATGAGCTACGAAGCAGAACACTCTAAAATATTTATATGTTTCCATCACCTGAACACTTTTTGTAATTTATTTTATATGCTTTTTTAGGTTTTGAGCTCGAACCATCTCTAGCTTGTTGCATTCTCATTGATAAGAGAATTCCAAGATGGTTAGGCTATATATAGGTTGTAGTATCATTTTCTAAAGAGTTAAAAAAAGATAATTGAACAACTGAGTATAATTGCTAGAGAGCAGAATACTAAATTTTGTGTCTGAACTTCAAAGCATGAATCTTTGTATGTAATTATAGGTCCATTTTAATACAAACAGACTGTAATTTCTCTCTCCAATTATTATTGTTTCATTACTTGTATGTCTACTTTTGTATGAATCAAGATCTTATAGACAATTGATCTTTAATCTCAATACTTGACTGAGGTTAAGAAAATCTTCTAGCAACTTGCAGAATAAATGTCTTCATGCAGTCTCTAATCTTAACCATAATTAAATCACTGTGCACTTTTAAATATAATGTATAATTAGTAATTATTGAAAGATCAAACCTAGTTGACCATGTGGAACTTTAAAACAAAGAAGAATCTTATCTAGAATCCTCAGCAATTAGGCATTTGTTTTCTTTGAATCACGATTACTAGCCATACTATTCAGGTTATTTTTCAAGCACTCTGATTCATACAAGAATAATCCCTAACACATTCTAATTAGCAATAGACATGACCAATGTCCTAGGGAGGATATCATAATCCATAAGTACATGGTTCCTTCATGCAGATACCATCCATTATTTGACTAATTGCTCATTTTTTCAACAAGGCCATTTTTGTTACCTATTTCATAGTAGATAGTCTGATATTAGTAATCAAAACTATATCATTAATATATACATTATAAATTACACTTTTATATTTATATTCACACATACCACTTTTATATTTATATTCTATTGGGCAACACCTTCACTGCAAGATTGTTATACATAAACAAATATATTGAACTTCTTATAACCCTGTCCTATGAAAATGCTATCACCCTGTGTTGAATTTTATAAAAGGAATCCTAGATTCATACTACTTACTCATATCCTTATATCAAACTTAAAGAATTTATACCATGTCTACAACTTATTTAATGTGATCCTAAATCAGAGCTTAAGAACATAAACATACATAGAGAGAAAATCTATGCAATGAATTTCAATAATTCATAATTCAAAGAGAGATACACACAAGAGAGTTCAGCCTTACTCTGCCTTCCTCTAAAGATATCAATAATTCATAACTCAAAGAGAGATACACATAGGAGAGATATGTACTTTGGATTTTATTCAAGTGCCATATCAATATAATTTATACAAAATGCTTTAAACTACAAACTGTATGGCTTAAACTTCAACCAACAATATGGCTTTCTTACAAAAATATGCCTAATATAGTCTATTGTTTCCTAGACTCAAAACTTGTCTGTAAATATGCACAAGTTCCGATCCTCTTATAATGATCCTGGTAATCCTTTTATAGAAACAAGAATTGCATACAAGCTTCAGATCTTTCTTACAAAACACCAAAATAGTTGTCATATCAGAAGAAAAAAAAAGGCAAATATAACACCTTCTTGTTACAATTTTGAAAAATATTTGCAAAGATGAGCATCAAAATATGCAACAAGTCCCAAGCTCAGTTCAACTTTTTCCAAGTGTATCATCTATACTTTCTTTGACTGTCTAAATTTTCTAGCATTGTTCATTTTGCTTTTAAAAGATTGGCCACTTGTTGCTTCCTCTATAGATGTCTCCTCTTCTTTCTCACTCTTTGCAAGATATGTTAATTCCTCATAAGCCTTTAGTATTCTTTCCTCCTTGATCTTGTACATAGAGAAAGCTCTGTTTCCTAATTGCATCTAGGACCATTGCATCAACTATATCCCATTCTAGCAGGATAAGCACTCCTCAGTTTCTCATGAGATCTCTCCCCTATTCTGGATTGATTGCCTAAAACCTTTCTATCATCTCCTTCCTTACTTTAGTTTCTATGATCTTAACATCCATATATTCATTTTAGCTATAATTCAATTTCTTATGTTAATTAGATGTTTTAGAATGACAATAAAGTTTAGAAACACCAAATCTCATGCACAGTTGTTTAAAATTTTCTAATAAATTTAGAGACAAATTTCATTACACCTATATATCTAATAATTTTTTTAAAAATTACAAATTTATATGAAATCTAAACACGATAAAAAAACCATATAAAATGCTCTTCGATTAAATAGTCACACTGATCAAAACTTGAATTGAATATAATTGACACACTATAAAGGAACGATAATTAGTTCAAACTAAATAACCATTTTACAACTACATGTCCATTAACATTGAACAAAAACCAAATACTTTATCTAACTTCATAATCTATAATCATTTCAAGCAATGACTTCAACCTATTCTCTCTACATACTCGCTTATCCAAAATTGGGTCTATGCTGGCTACTATTTTTTTTAAACTGGTCAAATTGTTTAACAAATGCTTAGCAATTTTATAATTTTTTTATGATTTTACATTATACTAAGTACCAAGAATACTAAACAAATTTCACAGAATACCAACCCTAAAATACTGTATTTCAGTTTCATAAATTATCAACAATTCCTTAAACACAATGTTTTTCAAACCAAAAGAGAAATCATTTACATGAATATACAAGTTTCTAACATCATCATGACCCAAAATTTATGATAATAATTTACAAAAATCAAATGTCCAAAATATAAAAATATCCTATGAAAACCATTTTTTCTATAATTCCATCAATACTATACAAAGTACCAAGTTTACCAAACAAATCTCACACAAAAGCAGACCTAAAATACTATATTTCAGGTTCATAAATTATCAAATATTCATTTAACTCAAAATATGCAAACCAAAACATAAATCACTTACATAAATTAACATTTTATATGCATAAATAAGTATATAAAGGTGTTTTAAATAAGACATTACAATTCAAAAATATATAGTTAAAACATTTTGGAATCCTTTGTAGAATAAAAATTAAGCCTCTCGGGTGCTCCGAAGACCAAAAACTTTGGCACTCATCTGATCTTCTTTAATTGATTATTGACAACTTTCTCTAGAGATTTTCTTGATAATTTGATTGACTTATTACAAGATATGGTGACCTCCATTTCAGCCTAACCTACATCATTCTTCATAAATAATTACCATACCTCTGCTGATGGGTCAAGTGTCAAATATCCAGATCAGAACTTCATTCTTCATCAAGAATATCGAGGTCTATACTAGAGAGCATAATTGCTAGAGAGCAGAATACTAAATTTTTTGCCTGAACATCAAAGCATAAATCTTTGTATGTAATTTATAGGTCCATTTTAATACAAATACACTATAATTTCTCTCTTCTATTATTGTTGTTTCATTACTTATATGTCTACTCTTGTATGAATCAAGATCTTATAGATAATTGATCTTTAATCTCAATGTGCACTTTTAAATATATTGTATAATCAGTAATTATTGAAAGGTCAAACCTAGCTAACCATGTGGAACTTTAAAACAAAGAAGAATCTTATCCAATCCTTAGCAATTAGGTATTTCTTTTGTCTAAATCACTATTACTAGCCATACTATTTAGGTTGTTTTTAAAGCACTCTGATTCATACAAGAATAATCCCTAACACAATCTAATTAGCAATAGACATGACCAATTTGTCCTCAAGAGGATATCATAATCCATAAGTACATGGTTCCTTGATGCAGATACCATCCATTATTTGACTAATTGCTCATTTTGTTAACAAGACCATTTTTGTTACCTATTTAATAGCTAATAGTCTAATATTAGTAATCAAAACTAAATCATTAATATATACATTATAAATTACACTTTTATATTTATATTCACACATACTAATTTTATATTTATATTCCATTGGGCAACACCTTCACTACAAGATTGTTATACATCAACAAATATATTGAACTTTTTATAACCCTGTCCTATGAAAATGCTATCACCCTATGTTGAATTTGATCAAAGGAATCCTAGATTCATACTACTTACTCATATCCTTATGTCAAACTTAAAGAATTTATGCCATGTCTACAACTTATTTAATGTGATAATAAATCAGAGCTGAAGAACATAAACATACACAGAGAGAAAATCTATGCAATGAATTTTAATAATTCATAATTCAAAGAGAGATACACACAGGAGAGTTTTGCCTTACTCTACCTTCCTTTGAAGATATCAATAATTCATAACTCAAAGAGAGATACACACAAGAGAGATATGTAGTTTGGATTTTATTCAAAATGCCATATCAATATAATGTATATAAAATGCTTTAAACTCCAAACTGACTGGATTTAACTACAACCAGCAATATGGCTTTCTTACAAAAATATACCTAATACAGTCTACTATTTCCTAGCTCAAAAGTTGTCCGTAAATATGCATAAGTTCCAGTCCTCTTACAATGATCCTGGTAATCCTTTTATAGAAACAAGAATTGCATACAAGCTTCAGATCTTTCTTACAAAAGACCAAAATAGTTTGTCATATCAAACAAAAAAGGCAAATATAAAACCTTCTTGTTACAATTTTGCAAAAATTTTGCAGAGATGATCATCAAAATTTGCAACAAGTCCCAAGCTCAGTTCAACTTCTGTCAGGTGTATCATTTGTAGTTTCTTTGACTATCTGAAGTTTCTAGCATTGTTTGTTCTTCTTTTTAAACTTTTCCAATAAATTTAGAGACAAATTTCATTGCACTTATATATCTAATAATTTTTTAAAAAATTAAAAATTTATATGAAATCTAAACATGATAAAACAACCATATAAAATGCTCTTTGATTAAATAGTCATACTGAACAAAACTTGAATTGAAGATAATTGACATACTATAAAGGAACGATAATTAGTTCAAAGTAAATAACCATTTTATAACTACGTGTCCATTAACATTGAACAACAACCAAATAGTTTATCTAACTTCATAATTTATGGTGGCTCCTTCTTTCTTAAAACTTATCAAATTGTTAGACAACTGCTTAGTAATTTTTTAATTTTTTTATGATTTTACATTTGGAACAAGCTATAGAATGGAATCATTTATTCTTTTTTCATATCTATGCTTCTCTCTTTGTTCTATGTCTTCATCATCCATGGCATGGGAAACAAGGGTACGAGGATATTCAATAATAGGACTTGAAGATGAAGGGAAAATATCCAAATAAAACCAGTTTACATATAATTAAAACAATACTATACTGAATACCAAGAATACTAAATTTTTTTCACAAAATACCATCCCTAAAATACTCTATTTCAATTTCATAAATTATCAACAATTCGTCAAACTCAATATTTTTCAAACCAATAGAGAAATCATTTACATGAATATACAAGTTTCTAACATCATCATGACCCAAACTGTATGATAATAATTTACAAAAATCAGATGTCCAAAATCTTAAAAATATCTTATGAAAACTATTTTTTATATAATTCCATCAATACTATACAAAGCACCAATTTTACCAAACAAATCTCACACAAAAGCAGACCTAAAATACTGTATTTCAGGTTCATAAATTATCAAATATTCATTTAACTCAAAAATGTGCAAACCAAAACATAAATCATTTACATTAATGAACATGTTATATGCATAAATAAGTAGATAAAGGTGTTATAAATAAGACATTACAATTCAAAAATATATAGTTAAAACATTTTGGAATCCTTTGTAGAATAAAAATTAAGCCTCTTGGGTGCTCCAAAGACCAAAAACTTTGGCACTCATCTGATCTTCTTTAATTGATACTTGCCAACTTTCTGTACAAATTTTCTTGATAATTTGATTGAGTTATTACAAGATATGGTGACCACCATTTTAGCCTAACCTACACCAATCTTCATAAATAATTACCATCCCTGTGCTAATGGGTCACGTGTCAACTATCCAGGTCAGAACTTCATTCTTCATCAATAATATCAAGGTCGTCTACTAATGGCCTTTTCTTTTTCAACTTTGTTACTTTTATATTGATCCATCACTTTGATTACATCAATCATTTCTTGTACTTGTGGAATGATAATATTTTCTCTTCTTACAATCGAATATTCATAATTATTTTTAATTGTTTTAATTTGTTCATAAATGCTTCATGTGTTTTCATTTATAGTTGTTAATAACTCTCTGATTGCACTCAAATTGTATTTATCTATTTCCTCATATGTTTCTTTCTTGATAATATTTTGAAGATGCAATTCATAATTTTTTTTTATCATTTCTATATCTAGAGCATCTTTAGCATTGACTACATCAATATTGCAACCCATATCAGCAAACATCTTTTTCATACATGTAATGCCCATTTCAAATGTCTCAATTAGATTTTGAACTTCTTCAATAGCATCTGTGCACATCATTGTTTTGAATTTGATTGAAAAAATCCACTTCTGTAGAGGAGTGTCAATGGATTTGATAATTTTTACATTCACAGCTTCTTCACTGTCCATATCTTTTACAGATTGCAATACATTTTCTTGTCTACTATATATTGTTTTTTGTTCTTCGAGAATTTGCAATTTTGTACACAAAATACCTTTTTGGTCAATATATATTTTGTAATAACTGCCTACATAGTCAATGAGATGCACACCTCTTGAATTGAGAAATTGTACCCATTCTCATGAGAGTTGGGCCATCTGTCTGTCTTCATGCATCTGCTTCATAATTTGTTCACTCAAATGAAGTGATGGATAAAAAATATCTTCTCTCTGACTTGCTCTTTGAGAAGATATAGGACCTAAATTTTTTTGGATATAATCAGATAAATGTTTAACAATAGCTTTTAGAGTGTTCTTTTCATCTTTTAATTGCTCCAATCTCTCTCTTACCTCATGATGTGTGAACTCCCACATATCAACTATGCGATCATGGAATGCAGGTCCTATGTCAATTTCATTAACATCAAAATCTGCTACATTTAGATCACAAAAAATACTGTCTTGTTTTGGTTCTGCAACTTGTATTATTACATGTCCCGTTTCTTGATATTTTTGAAAGGAAGCTAGTTTGCCTCTTTCCTTTTTTTTCCTTGAACTAGTACTCTCATTTATGATTTGAGAAACAAAATCTCCACTAAGAATTCTACCCTCTTCTCTTTTTTTTTTCTTTGCACTGTTTCTTCTATCCATGAAGCAATGCCTAGTACTTCTGAGGTAGAGGCTAAACTTTCATTATTAAACAATTTCCTAACTATTGTAGGGCTCTGTATTTGATGAGCTGAAGTTTTAAAATTTGGTGCTATATTTTGAATACATGTCACACTACCTTCAATAAAATCTATTTCTTCATTTAGTCACATTGGATGGTTCATGAGATGCTAGACTCATAGAGTACAACCATTATAGCAATAGCTTATGTAGTTGGATGTTTGGCCTCATTAATTTCTAATATGTTCATACCCATTTCTAAGAATGAGCTAGTGTACATCTAGAGGTTGGTGGAATTAGAGGATAGAGGAATTTTCATCATCTCAAGTAAAATTCTCACTTTGAGATGGTGTTCTAGATGAGAAGCATTTTTGACATTTTTGCTTTTCTATTTTATTTTTCTTTCTAATGCTGACAAGTTTGAAGAATACTTTTCTTGTGAAGACTCATTTTGGAAACAAGTTTTAGATGTTGTATTGTGCTCAATATGGATTTATTTCAAGAAATATTTAGAGTATATGATCAAGAATTATACACTTTCCTGGTCACTAGATAATGATAGAGATCGATCTCATCTCTTAGGGGTCATTTTTGAATAATTCAAGGTAGTGATTCAAGAGTTCTGGATTGAGAGTTTAAGAAAAAAAATCAAAGTTACACCTTTCTGAGGGTCACAACACAACTTGATGGATCCTTTCATTTTCAAGATTTGAAACTTCAAAAAGAAGATTTTGTCAACATATGTTATTCATATTATGTAATCAACATTTTTTTAATGTAAGCCTTAAGCGGGGGTCCCTAGACCAAGGTGAATTTGATATTTTTAGGAGAAATGTAAGAAGGGGGAGAATGTTGGCATAACTTCATAATCTTATTACATTTTCTTTTTGTATAACTACCATTCAGTAACTATAGGAAGTAACGGTCCTCTAATAGATTGCAAATTACACTATATAAAAACTCCTTTATGTTATGTTATCTCTATTTGAGCATTAATGATTGTCATTAGTATCAAAGGAAGTCAAAGACATCAGTCAGTTACTTATATGAACCCAGTCAGTAAAATCAAGCATCATAAGCTAGTCGGTTAAGTCTTTATACTGAGCACATAATAGTTTTACCAAGCATCAAACATCGATACCAAGCAACAGTAAACATCGAGCATCAGTATAATCATCGAGTAGTATTTATAGTGTTTACCGAGCATAATAGGAAACAACATAGGAATTAGGAATGACATATCTATCTATGCAAATGGTTACAACATAATCATAAAATGTTTTACCAAGATCAAGGATCATTTATTGATGAGATATTCATTAATTATGATGAAGATCTTTTGTAAATGTTAGATATAGGTTAATTTTGTACACCGTAGTTCATAGGGTTTTCTCTATGATATTGTAACCTAATTTTGTAAGTGGCATAAAATAGTATGCTATATATTTGTATTTTACATCATTTTTTATGTGAACTGATGTATGAACGAAGTAGCACTTGAATCCCTAGCCAAAAATTCAAGAGTATCAATTGACAAAATAGAGCAGAATAGAATTCAGTGTTTATCAGATTAAGGCAGAATCAGAATCAGGCTACCGATCAATTCATAGCAGAGAATCTTCATAGTAAAGGTGATACCTTATCATTAGTTTATTTATTTGTATTAGACAATCCAAGTTGTCATTAGCAGATATATACCTATTTCTTTCTAATAATTTTAATAGAGTTTTGGTAAAATCTCTTAACAGAGTAGACCTAACAATCTTATTGTAAATCTCTTAACCGAGTGCACACTCAAGTAGTGTTGCTAAAATCCTATCACTAGGTAGATCTAGCTAATCTAATATGTTACTCCTAATAGGGTAAGATCACCAAATGTGATCAAAACTTGTATCCCTAACAGACAAACCTTTTCTATCTATAGTAGTGAAGAATTTGTGGGTGTCATCCCCACCGCAGTTTTTACCTTGTAACAAGGGTTTTTGGGATACCAAAATACTTGTGGTGTGTGACTATTACATTGTTGATTTCATGTTATTTAATTTTTCAAGTTGAATGGATGAATGATACATGCTTAGATACAAGTTATTTTTCAAGGTTACGATTGTTTTCTATTATAGAGCTGAAAGTTTTATGAGTTAAAGTTTTTGTGGGCACTGATTCACCCCTGTTAGAAATAAAAATGGGAAAGTAGTACTAAGAGGGGGGGTGAATCAGAACTTACTAACTTCTATCCTTTTAAACTGTAAGAACTTTATGCATCATTTGAAACAAAACTTGATTAATCTAAGAAATATATCATGTTGAGCAGCATACCTGAAATCACACATAACACAATAGATTTGGTAACCCAAAAACCCTTGAAAGGTAAAATTAGGTTGGGGATGACACCCACAAATCTTCACTACTGTAGATAATAAAGTTTTCCTATTAGGGCTTACAAAATTTGATCATATCATGATCTACCCTATGAAAGGTCTGCTCTGTTAAAAGCTAAGAGACTTATTTAGTCTACCCTGTTAAAGGATTTACAAACTTACAATAAAGTAAGCACTTAGTAAAGAGATTTACAAAAAAGTCTACTAGGACTACTCGGTTAAGAGATTTACCCCGATACACTAGTTAAAATGTCTCAATATATGATCCTTTGGTTTGCACTGATATGCTGATTATAGATCTTCTCTTTTCTGTATAATTATGATCTCTTCTATCTGATCTTTCTTGATTATGTCCTTTCATTGCTCTTCTTGGTCACTGAACTTGATTTGAATACTTCTCCTTATAATTTCCTCATACTCACGTACTCACAGTATTCAACCAATCTCAATGCTTCTATTTCTCTTCGATTCACACACACATCTCTGTTCTAGATCTTTCCTTTATATAGTAACAAAAATGTTTTACAATTACAAGATCTATAGTCCAGATATATTCCTATTGTCGGCTATACTATACAATTTTTTGATTGGCTACAGGTTGTACATAGGGATCAATGATAGAAAAATGGATGCGTAATCTCCTCCGTGTTTACCTCAATAGACAATATACAAAACATAATTATCTCCAAAAATGGTTTACCTTGATCATTGTGCCATTCTAGATTTGTATGTCAATTTTGGCTAACTCAGCAAAATTTATCCTTGGCACTTGGCATCAACTGTCCTCAGCATCTATTGAACTCAATATTTGTCACTCGGTAATCATTGATAAATGTAGCTCAGAAATAACTATACTCAGCATATTACAAACATATTGTGACCATGACTTTACTCGACAGTACTACTGCTTGGTAAGTGTACAATAGAAAACTTAGCCTTTACAAAATAACTCTTTTGTAGTGATGACTGACCATCCTTTCCTAGATATATGACTAAGTATAAGACACTAATAGTCAACAAAATTATAGAGATCTACAACTCCCCCTTTGACATTAGTGGCAAAAACACTTTGTCATGACATTTGTATATACAAAAAAATGTTTGTATAGCCTAAAACTCCCCCTAAGATATATATACATATCAAAATTGTGTTACCTATCCCTTTTTACACTTGTGTCATGATGTTTCCCCCTTGTTTTTGACATGACTAATTTCTTCCTTAGAAGGTAGATTACAAAATCTCTCCAGAAAAGGTCTATGTAGCACTGTGATCATATATAGTGCATCTCTCCATGCAGTTGAAGTGAGATTTAACACTTCAGTTTGTACTTGTAAGTCAACAGCTAGAATGATAAGACCTTCAAATGTAGACAAATGTGAATCACTCTGGATCAATGCTTTAGCCTTAGCTAATTTTCTTTGAATAGCCTCCAGATGTGGTGTCAAAATAGTTTGAATAGACAGTAGGCGAGAATGACTCTTGCCATCATTTTCCATCAACTCAGCTAACTTACCCTGTGTCTACATTACCTTAACATAATGTCCAGCACTGGTCCTAGCATCCAAAGTTAGGGACTGACTTGAAACTTTGATCTCTTGCTTGAGAGTTTCAAGCAAGCATTGGTTCTCATCTGTGAATAATTCAACATTACATATCTTAGCCAGTAAAGATTGACTATCCATAACTAATCTTTCGGTCTCCTATACCAAAGTTGACAGTTCAACCTATTTGATTGCTATCTTGGCAGATATCTTATTCAGCATCTTGGTCTCAAATTTGCATTCAAACCATTCAAATAACTTATCACTTGCACATCTAACTTCATTATTTACTTTCTAATTGTTGGAAATACAAATGGGAAAGTAGTACTAAGAGGGGGTGTGAATTAAAACTTACTAACTTCTATCCTTTTAAAATGTAAGAACTTTATCCATCATTTGAAACAAAACTTGATTAATCTAAGCAATATATCATGTCAAGTAGCATACATGAAATCAAACATAACACAATAGATTTGGTAACCCAAAAACCCTTGAAAGGTAAAACTGGGTTGGGGATGACACCCACAAATCTTCACTACTACAGATAATAAAGTTTTCATGTTAGGTCTTACAAAATTTGATCATATCATGATCTACCCTATGAAAGGTCTACTCTGTTAAAAGCTAAGAGACTTATTCAGTCTACCCTGTTAAAGGATTTACAAACATACAATAAAGTAAGCACTTGGTAAAGAGATTTACAAAAAATTCTGCTAGGACTACTCAGTTAAGAGATTTACCCTGATACACTAGTTAAAATGTCTCAGTATATGATCCTTCAGTTTTCACTGATATGCTGATTATAGATCTTCTCTTTTTTATATAATTGTGATATCTTCTATCTGATCTTTCTTGATTCTATCCTTTCACTGCTCTTCTTGGTCACTGAACTCGGTCTGAATACTTCTCCTTATCATTTCCTCATACTCACATACTCGCAGTATTCAACCGATCTCAATGTCTCTATTTCTCTCTGATTTAGACACACATCTCTATTCTAGATATTTCCTTTATATAGTAACAAAAATGTTTTACAGTTACAAGATCTACCGTCTAGATATATTCCTATTTCTACCTATACTATACAATTTTCTGATTGGCTATAGGTGGTACATAAGGATCAATGATAGAAAAATGGATGCATAATCTCCTCCGTGATTACCTCAATAGACAATATACAAAACATAATTATCTTCAAAAATGGTTTACCTCGATCATTGTGCCATTCTAGATTTGTATGTCAATTTTGGCTAACTCAAAAAAAGTTATCCCTGGCACTCGGCATCAACTATCCTCGGCATCTATTGAACTCGACATCTGTCACTTGGTAATCATTGATATATGTAGCTTGGCAATAACTATACTTGGCATATTACAAACATATTGTGACCATGACTTTAATCAGCAGTACTACTACTCAATAAGTGTACAATACAAAACTCAGCCTTTACAAAATGACTTGGTCGCAATGATGACCGACCATCCTTGCCTAGATGTATGACTAAGTATAAGACACTAATAGTCAACAAAATTATAGAGATCTACAACCCCTCCCCTCTCAGTACCCTATCTCTCCTAATCCAGCAATTGGTATCAAAGCTCAGTTCTCTTAGTGGATAGTTTAACCACTGAAGGGTAAAGATCTAGTCATGGAGAGGTATAAGTTAGATAAGACCATTGAGAATTAGAAGATTCAAATGCAGATGTTTGTTGAGCAGTATAAGAAAGATAAATAAGGATTGAAGAAACTACTGGTTGAAAGGAAGAACCTAGCTATTTTGCAAATTGAGATTGGCTACCATGAAGAAGTGATTGATGATCTATTTGACCATATTGGATCTAGTTCTTGAAGTGTTTCTAATGGATCTGAAAGCATAATCTTTGATTTGTCTAAAAAGAACCTTCACTTAACTGAACAAGTGAAAGCACTACAAATTAGTCAGGAATCACAGATGGTGAGAATGGTAGAGACAATGAACAATGCTAGATAGGCTAAGCAAGAAAGGAATCTAGCTATTGATGACCGAAGACAGATAACTAAACAACTTCAAGAAAAATAAAGTGAGATACAAAGACTCACCAATTGTCATTTTCAAATATCTAATCAAATGATAGTTGTGAATCAAGAGGTCAATCGAGTAAATGGAGAATTGTCAAGAAGACTTGAAGATGTTGAAAGACTCAGAGAAGAGAATGAGAAGCTGAGAAATGAAGTGAAAATTCAACAGCAACACAATGAAATAAATAAATTGGTTGAGGATAGTTCTAAAAATATTGATGACTTTCTGATTAATCAAAGAAGATTTGGAAGTAGAGCTAGTCTAGGCTATACCAGTGAAGGAGAATCATCACAACAAGCTGAACAAGCCAACAACAGTCAAAATCAAAGGCCAATGATGTTGTCATATGATCACTATAGAAAACTAGGACTTACTTCAAATGTGTGTAGAAGCAGAGCACAAGGTAAACCTCCAGTCATTCCTAAATTTGATGGATATGGTTACTATTGTGGAAACTATGGTCACCAAGCTTATGAGTGTAGAGCTAAACTAAACAAGAATGCTAACAATCCTACCATGGAGAAATTATGCTATACTTTTAATAAGCATGGACACATTGCATGAGATTGTAAGGCAAAAATGAAGCAAGTATGAAATCCAAAGAAAAAAACACAACGCAAGCCTTATCAACCAAAGAGACAAGGTAATTCTTATGTTTGGGATTACAACACATGGGCTAACTATATTGCATGTTGTATATATGGGCACATTGCAGAAAATTGTAATAGGAAAAGATGGGCTAGACAATCAAGAAGTTGGACAAATACAGGAATGGCATGTATGCATTGTCATAAGGTCCGTCATCTAAGAAAGGACTATAGAGACCGAGTACTAGAAGAAGGTCATGTATTTGAGAGTGGAAACACTATGGTAGATATCATGAGAATTAGGAACACTATGTGGAGAAAGGCATCTAATGAGAATGCTGAGTCAAGTAATGTTGTCAGTGAAACCTCATCCACTGGATTGGGTGACATTAGTAACTCCACCTAAGGTGATATAGGTATGTATGGGACTGACATTTCAATGAGCATATCTTACATACAGTTCCTTAAATATGATGTACACATACCAAATCTACATGAATAAAGATGCATTTTGGTTTGTATGTAATGAGTTGATAAAGTCACATAATCGGTAAAAGTTAGACCAAGCATTAGTTACCCATCGGTAATCACTGGGGATGTGTAGGATCATGGTATGCCAAACTAGGCCCTTAAGTGGCAATGAAAATTTAGAAAATCAAGTTTAGGTAAGTTGATATAAAAATTTGAGCAAGTTATAAATATTATATAAAAAATATGTAAGAAGAGAATCTATATAAAATTGAATTTAGTTTCTAAGATACTAGGCCTTTTTTGAGAAACATTTATTCTATATTTTCAAATTTTCAAATTTCAATGTAGTAGTACAAAAATTTCAGGGAAAAAATAAGTAGGTGTATGTCTGACCACCTTAAACACAATCAAATGATAATTTCTTTTGCAAGATTATAGATATAAACTTAGTAGACTCATGTATGGATATGGCACATATTTTTTTGTAATTTTTTTGAAAGTAAATAATTAATTATGATTTTTCTTTAACAACTTTTACAAAATACAAAAACTCTCGTGTCTAACCATGTTAACTTAGTCTAAACTTTATCAAATTGAAAACTTTTTTTATTTTTCTTGTAGTAGGAAAAGCATAGAATGTGACACATATTTTGGATTTCAAAAATGTTATACAGTTTGAAAGTTATAGTAATTTTTCAATAAGTCTATCAATTAGGACTAGAAAGATAACAAGTAGGTGTATGTCTAACCACATTAATCAAAATCAAATGATAATATTTTTTTATAAGATTCTAGCTAAAAGTAGTAGACTCATATATGGATGTGATTTATTTATTTTTGTTGTTTTTTTCCAAGTAAATAATTAATTATGATTTTTCTTCTACAAATCTTTCTGAATATAAAAACTCTCATGTCTAACCACCTTTACTTAGTCTATGCTTCATCAAATTGAAATAATTATTTATTATTATTGTATTAGGTGAAGCATATAATGTGATGTATATTTTAGGTTTCAAAAATGTTATATTGTTTGAAAGTTATAGTTATTTTTCAAAGAGTCTATCAATCAGGACTTCTTTTTCACATCGCCACTTTTTGGCATACCATGATCCTACACATACCTCACTATCCAAGGTTAACAGAGCATACATATCAACCAAGGAAGAAATTATGTGTTAACTGAGCTGATGAATTTTTATAGTTGCCGTTGAGCTGATAGTTGTCATGAACTGGATTGCAGGTCAAGCATTTATTACATAAAGTTTGAGTGGGAATATCAAAAATTTCTATAAATAAATAGAACATTGAGTTCATTTTCACAAAATGATTGAAGAGTGAAGATTTCATAGAGAGAGTTGGAGCTAAAGATTTTTTGAAAGATTCAAAGCTACTATAGATCGAACCGAACACACTCTTAATCGATTCCAAGTAAGTTTATTTGCTACTGAACATATTCATAACTTGCATTTGTCGAAACCCTAAATCAAGCTATGGCATCTACATCCACTGCAAGCAAATCACCAAATGTTGAAGAAGAAGTAAACATAATAGTTTTAGCTAATTTTGATGAACCAAAGTACAAGTTACACCCTGAAGTAGCATCAAGAATGGATTTAGCGTGCACTTTTTTGAGCATTCCACCTAGGGTTTTACTGGTTGAGGATGTCAGATCATACATTCACTGCAAAATTAGGGAAGTACAAGAATTTGAGATGATTGTGGCATTTCAACAATTGTATGTCAATGATGGGAAGTTAAAAATAGAATATACTCAGATTGAGAAGACAGGGTTAACATGTGCTATACATTTTCTACAGACATTTAAAACCAAATGGATCATGGTCATATTAAATAGGTATCACAATGGAAATTTTTGGTTGGATAAAAGAGTTGTGGTTACAAAGAAAATGATCAGTAGGGTCACAGGTTACCCAACTACCAACAAGGCCAAAGCATTCCACAACTCACCCCGAGCTGATGTAGAAAAGAATACCCAAGCAACATGGGATGGCCATGCACTAAAAATTGCTACAATCAAAGACCCATAAGTTAAATTTGCTTCACATGTGATTGGGTACAAAATCTTTCAATCGAGCAGATTAAACAACGTACCCTATAGTGCAATTGACATGGCATACAAATTGATCAAGAAAGATCACCAGGTAGATCTTGCAGAGGTATTCTTGAATCAATTAAAGGAGAATATGAATACAACAAGGTCACAAAAGATGAATACATGAAAGTTTGGTTCACTCCTTATTTGTTTGTTTTTCTATCTTCAAAAGTATTTTCCTGGAGTCAGTAAAATGAGCTGGAAATCTGACAAATTCATAACAGTACAAATTTTTGAGATATTGAAAAATTTGGGAGATAGTATGAACAAAGTTCTAGATGAATACTTTGAGGATTTTAAGGTTAAGATGAATCTTAGAAGTAGGATTCTAATTACATTGGTCGTAAAATATGAGATGGACATCTATTTCCTAGTGGACACCGACCATACAATGATTAAAGCTATAGAACCAAGAAATAAATGGCTAGCACCTATGGGCTATCAAATGAATTATGATTTTGGTTTGAAATCAATCATGACATTGGTAGTATTACCAAAGGACAAGAAAGCCAAGAGGTTTGGAACCTATGAAGAGGTGAAGTCAAGAATTAAAATAGGTCTTTTCATTAGACAAATCACTAGGAAAGCTAAGAAAATGAAGAAAGATCTAACTACAAGGTTTGGAGATATTTTTGACTCATCAAAGGAGTCACCGGTTGAACCTACAACCAAAGGTTAGTTGATGTTGGCTAACAAACCATATGACAATGAGGAAACTGAATCCGAGAAGGAGAAATAATCTATACCGGTTTCTCCCACTAAAGCTCCAAAGAAGAGGCAATTGCCAGTGTAGACAGGTGCACACACAAGTTCATCAAATGCAGCTTCACCACCATAGAAGAAGGGACCAATAAAGATAACAAAGCCTAAGGATGCTACATTAACAAAGACCTATGCAAAAATAAACACAAAGGTTGTAGTAGAAGCACCAAAGGAAAGGTGAAGATTAATAAGAGGTAAAGTAGACCTTGAGGATGAGGAACTAAATAATGAACAATTCAAGGTGGTTAGTAACAAGGAAAGATCAATTGATGAGGTTGTTGTGGATATAATTAAGAATGGAGATCTTGCAGATCAGGAACTTAGTAGTTTTGAAAAAAATTCTACTAAAGACCAAAATAAAATTGAGGAAGGAGTCATCTAGATGATGATATGCTTCAAAAAAGTTCCATTAGAATTTGAATTATTACTACCCAAGTCACTTGAAGATAGAATAAACTAGAAATGGTCATATGCCTTGGACACCAAGAGGAAGATGAGGGAACAAATTCTTTTATCTGTTGCACCGAATTTATCTCTTGATGAAATAAAAGAACTTATGGATACGTATGTGCAGAGATTCACAATAAAGAACCATGCTATGAAAATCTTAGATGAGAATCCGGTTGATCTTGATGAGTCTCATCAGCTCATCTAGAGTTCAATTCTAGTAGTTAGAGAGAAAAATGCAAAAAATACATTTCAAAATTTGTTTAAAAAGTGACAAAAGTCCAAAGGTAAAGGAATATTCAATGATAATGAAATAGCACAGTAGACTACCAAGTCCCTTGTATCATTTATCAAGTTAATTGATACAATAATTAGTCAAAACATTAAGGATAGTGTATAGGATACACCAAATCCAGTAGTGATTTAGATTGAGGATAGGAATGATAAGGATGTACTCATTGCGGACATCAAAAATGGTGATCCTGATGACAAGGATGAAGATGATGATGTGAATAATGCACTAGACATCATACAGGATGAAGCTCAAGTTTCTAAGTGTGCATTTCCATCATTACTGGGTGAGCTTCTTGTTCTTGTTGAAGCAGTTGAAATTCTTTCACAGGAATAATCTAATGGCTCAGGTCCCAAGAAACCACAAGATACAATAGGGGAATCAAGCACTGAGACACCTATAGAGACAAATAAGCCTGAAGAAAAAGAGGCTACTAAAATAGAAACAAAGGCACAAGAAGAGCCTAAGGCAACTAAGGTCACCCCACCTGATACAACATCAGAGGCTCCACCTCAATCAACCAACACACAAGTTACCGAGGAGTAGAAAAAGGAAGATAATGTGTCAACTCAGTAGGACACATCAAAGGTAGAAGACAAAGCTATTATTATAGTTGCCAAGAGTTCACCACAAGAACTAGCGAAGAAGAAGAAGACTAAAGGAAAAGGGTCAGTCACTCTAGATGAAGTCATTGTGATACCCAAGTGTGACTCGAGGACCGTTAGCCCCAAAGAACTAATAAAATATGGGGAATTATGTACAAGGAAGGAAACACAAGAGAATTTGAGACAAGAGAGTAAGAGCAAGGAGATATTAGAAAATGTCTAGGATATCTTAAAATAGGTGGTACCTGAGGTAAACATAAATGAAGATACTCTGATTATGGATCAACTTGCTACACTTATTGAGAAGATAAATGCACTAGATGTTGAAGCTGATAAATGAATAGAGGAAAGGGTAGAGTCCAAGATTCAAGATAAACTTGCTAAGAGAATAAACCAAGAAGTGGCAATCAACAAGGCTAAACTATTAGAGGTAATAACTAAAATTTAGGCTATTAATAATTCCATGTGTCAAATCTTGTTTAAGCTATACACTATTGGAACATTCACTACTAAGATCAATGAACAAATCAAACAATATGAAAATGAAATCATAGCCAGTGCAAATGTAGCTACAACTAAGCCACAAGATTTATCCAAGCATATACTCAGAATTCAAGAACTCAGATAGTTGATAAAAGATCTCAAGAAACAAGAAGCAGGGATAACTGATCAGGTCGCTAAGTTACAAACATAACTCCTACCATACCTAAAATTTTTTGAGAAGCATATAGTCAAGGCACAAATGCTTGTTGCAACACCAAAAATTTCTATGTTTGACAACATCTTTGATATGCATGCACAAGTCGGTCTTGAGTACATTGCTCTCACCAACTTGAAAGAGGAATGGGAAAACCTCTTGGAGTCATTGAAGAAAACCCATTAGCACATTTTTGACAAGTTGTAAGTATACATATTCCTATTTGGCATTAATATCAAAAAGGGGGGAAACAATGTATATGCCAAATATGTACATAAAATGCTAAGTATACTACACATTACTGAGAGCATGCATTGAGGGGGAGTATATAGAATTTTTTTGATAAGTATATATATATATATATATATATATATATATATATATATATATATATATATATATATATATATATATATATATATATGATGATGATATAAGTTTCAAGAAATTTTTGTCTATATACATTCAAGTTTTGATACTAATGCCAAAGGGGGAGATTGTTATCTCTATCTGAGCATTAATGATTGTCATTAGTATCAAAGAAAGTCAAAGACATTGGTTGGTTACTTATATGAACCCAGTCAGTTAAGTCTTTATATCGAGCATAGAACATTTTTACTGAGCATCAGACACTGATACCGAGTAACAATAAACACCGAGCATCAGTATAATCACCAAGTAGTATTTACAGTGTTTATCAAGGATCACAGGAAATAACATAGGAATTAGGAATGGCACATCTATCTATGCAAATGGTTACAAAAGAATCAAAAAACATTTTGCCAAGATCGAGGATCATTTATTGATGAGATATTCATTAATTGCGATGAAGATCTTTTTTAAATGTTAGATCTTGGCTAATTTTGTACACCATAGATCTTAGGGTTTTCTCTAAGATATTATAGCCTAATAGTCTTATAGTAAATCTCTTAACCGAGTGCACACTCAAGCAGTGTTGCTAAAATCCTATCACTAGGTAGATATAGCTAATCTAATATGTTACTCCTAATAGGGTTAAATCACCATAAGTGATCAAAACTTGTACCCCTACCAGGAAAACCTTTTCTATCTACAATAGTGAAGAATTCATAGGTGTCATCCCCACCGTAGTTTTTAACTTCTAACAAGGGTTTCTATGTTAGCAAAATGCTTTTGTTATGGGACTATTACATTGTTGATTTCATGTTATTTACTTTTACAAGTTGAATGGATGAATGATACATGCTTAGCTATATGTTATTTCACAAGATTACTATTGTTTTCTGTTATAGAGCTGAAATGTTTATGAGTTAAAGTTTTTGTGGGCACTGAGTCACCCATCCCCTCTCAGTACCCTATCTCTCCTAATCCAATATGTTATCAAATAGATCATCAAATTTTTATCTCTGTATAGTGGTGTCATTATATAATGTGTATATTTAAGAATAATGGTCCTGTATAAGGATCTATACATATGATATAATGATTTCTATAAGCTAGGATATGGATTCCTATGAAGGTGTGGTCAAATTAGGGGATGATTCTATAGGAAATTAAAACCTATCTTAGAGATGAGGAAAACCTAAGACTTCTTAGGTAGTGTATGTGTATGAGGATGCAATGATGGAATTTCATATTATGTAATCTATTATATGGATCTTTATGAATATGTTATATCATTATGGATACTATGATGGTACCTAGAACATTTATTATGTTCCCCTATTGGAAACCTTAACCACAATTAAATAAAAAAATAAAGATAAATGATTAATACTTTTATCTTTGGAAAACTTATATATTACTCCTTTAATCAATACTATCAAAATTACTTGGTAATGAAGTACTACTTTTATGTCAAAAACTCTATTAATGGAAAAATTGATAGAGAAGATTAGTTCTAAAATATCTAAGAGAACATGTTAGGGTGACACTACTCAAGATGACAATACTCAACATGTTAGGGTGACACTTCTCAACATGTTAGGGTGACACTACTCAACATGTTAGGGTGACTCTACTCAATGCCTACTATCAGAGGGTTCACTATCTTGGCAAAGAAGGATAAAAGAGAATAGATCTACCACTAATGCACTATGAGAAACCAAACCAAAAATATATAGATATACTCTGCTCACAAGTTCTAATATATAACATATTAAATTTTGTAGTGTTCAACACCACAATTTGCACCATTTCATAAATAGAGGGAGACAACTCCTCTTTCATAGATCCCCATCACATATACACACTCTCACAAATCTTGGATAGGTATACACATATATGCCACTCACGATCATCAATAATTCATCCTTTATTTATACTATCATTTGTAAAAGCTGCAAATATTGATCAAGCATCTTAACCAAACACAATTTAAATTAGGTTGCACTAAACATTCCCACAGTAGAATGGAATGAGAAGTGAACCAAAAATTACCTTAACTGAGACCAAAATAAATATTATACATGTTGCATTTCATCTTGCAGTAATTGAGATAATTAATTAGAGCGTAAACACCTAAGGTTGGCCAAACCTAAAGTAAGAACACCCTCAAACATTGAAACCATGTCTTTGAAACTAAAAATATCATACCAATTAAATGGAATGAAATTAAGGAAATTAAAAGCTTGGTTTCAAAACTATAACATCAAAAATCATGTCATGGAGAAATGCATAACATGTAGGAAATGTTGTCAAATATAGTAATACTTAGAAAAATACCAATTCCAATGAACTATGATTTGAAGCACAAAAACATGAATCCAACATATTCTAATATTAGTAAAAAATATACCAAAGCCTCATAATTAGATTTAAAATATGAATAATATATAGAGAAAAGCTCTTAGCACTACTACATAAGAAATAATCATTAATGACATCAACATTATATTGACATCAATGACAACCTAACAAACATAAAGAACAACTCATTCTTCACAATCTTATAATAACCTATCAATTTATCATTTATTGTGACACATCAACAATAGAAACAACAAAAAAACAAAATTCTTCCCTTATATACAAAACTCTCTTCCTTTGACATTAATAGAAAAAACCATCTGTATGTAAGCTACTTACTCATCCTATCCAAGTCCTCCTGGGATACACAAATCAACTCATTGATGTACTTAGCTCCCCCTAAGAAGAAGTTACCATCCATAGTCTAGATTTCAATATTATACATGAAGTTCACTAGACTAATACACCTTCATATGCATTTAGCTCTAATAAAGAGGGGCAATAATCCCCTATTTATTTTGTAGATACTCAAATGTATCCTTAGAGAGTGCCTTGCTAAAAATATTATCAATTTGTTCTTTTATAGATACATACTCAATATTTGCACCATTCCCTTAAACATTCCCTCATAAAGTGGTATTGGATTGGATTGAATTGTATTTTTTTATTAAATAATGTACCAAATTTTTTAAAACACTTATTGCACTGGTATTGTTGCATAACATATAAATAGGATCATAAAATAATATTGCAATAACTTTCAAAGTTTGTTTCATCCATAATATCTATGTATAGCATGAGGTAGTAGCAATGTATTCAACTTCAATAGTACTAGAGACATTGAATATTGTTTCTTACTTGACCAGGAAACTAACCAAGGTCCAACAAAAAAAACACCCCCACTTGTACTTTTTCTAACACCAATAAATCCAACATAATTTGCATCAATGTAAGCCATCAAAGTAAAGCCTAATTTTTTGAAATACCATATTACAATGCCTTTTTTACCTTTCAAATATATATAAAAATTATTTTCACAATAGCAATATGGGTTTCTCTAGGATCTTCTTGAACTACAATTACAAGACAAATAACATGGATAAAATTTGGTCTAGTAGTGGTTAGGTATAACAATCCACCAATCATTGATCTATATTTTCTCTCATCAAACTTAGAAGATTGAAAATATTTTTTCCATTTACAATCAGTAACCATAAGATTACATACTAGTTTATTGTTTTCCATTCCAAACATCTTCAATATTTCTTTAATATAATTTATTTGTGAAAAAAAGATACCTTCACTTTTTGAGTTGAGTTTCACACCAAGAAATAAATTTATTTCCCCAATCCTTATTCTTTTGATTTCCAATTATATCAGGGCATGTAAAGTCATAATGGCATGTCTTTCCACAACTCACATATTTAGAAGGAATCTTACCTTGGTAATTTCTTATTCCTTTCTTCATTCTTCTCACAAAGTTTCCTTTGAAAAATGTGATCAAATTATTCCTCATTAGATTCCTCTCCCTTCAGTGATTTTGTAGCTTTAAATAAAATATATGTTCTACTAATTTTACTAACAAATTCCCTCATTTCAGAGACAAGTATTATTCAAATTTTGAGATTCTTCTATAGAAATAATCGTGGAACTATAGGGTTTAGTAAGAGTTTGAGTTCCTTTTTCATAGCACAATTTTATTCTAACTCACCGGCAAGACCTCTAATCTCATTCACAACATGGTCTATCTTTTGCAAGTAGCTAGTTATATTGTTGTGTTGTTCCATCCATGATCACACATATTTAGGCTTAGCATTCTATAACTTAGACATTTTTACCATATCATTTCCTTCATAAGTACATATTAGCTTTCCCCAAACATTATTAGCAATTTATAAAGATACAAGTTTCATTCTTAGTCTTAGAAACAACATTAAATATAACATGCATTTCCTTCTCATTTTCTTCATAATCCTTGAACCTATTAGAAGTGTTCAACCCATTTGTTGGGTTCACATATTATTTCTCAATACCCTTGCATATTTTATAACTAAGAGAAATAGTATATCTTTCATCTTCAACATCCAATAAGCATACTCATCTTCATTAAACATTGGGAGTCTTATTTTGTGCATCATTAGTATCTTTGTAAGTGGGTAAGTTGTTCTCCAATGAACCAAAAGCTCTAAAATGAATTGTTGAATACATAAGAAAATTGAGAGAAGTGATGAATCAATTGTTAATAAAACATATAAATTATTCATTTAATCATTTCCACCAAACTTACTTTAATCCTTAATTAGTAAAAGATATGAACATGAAATAACATATTACTCAACATAAACCATGTGAAACACTAGACTTATATGGAAAACCATGTTAAGGGAAAAACCAAGAAGAAGATTAAATCTTAAATATATAGGACAACCGATTAGGGTAATCCTAGTTAAGGTGAGTTTTACAAAGAAATGCTCACTATTAGAGGCTCACTACCCAAAGAAGGAAATCTCATTGCTATATGGCTCACTACCCAAATGAATAATGTTATAAGAGAATAGATCCACCACTAATGCACCTCTAAAACTTAAATAAAAAATATTTAGATACCTTTGGCTCATTATTTCATGTAGATAATACATGAAAGTTTATAATTCTCAACACAAAACTTTACACCACTTCATACATACATGGATATAGATCCTCTTTCATACATCCCCATAACATATGCACACTTTCAAAACACTCATATAAGTATACACATAGGCCACCCACTTTTCACAACAATTTATCATTTATTTATATAATCCTTTCATTTACAAAAAAATTGATTCTTGGACAAGCATCTTAACCAAACACAATTTGAATTTGGTTGGGACTAAAAGTTCCTTTGGTAGAAAGGAATGAAAATTGGATGTTAATATACCTCAAATGGGTCCAACAAAAAATATTATACATGTTATATTTCATCTTTGATTCACTGAGACAATTAATTGAAATATAAACACCCAAGGTTGGCCAAACCTAGAGTAATAACACCATTGAACATTGAAACCATGTCTCCAAAATTAAAAATATCATGCCAAATGAATTGAATGAAGCTAAGGACAGGAAAATATTTTTTCTAAAACTTAAACATCAAAAAAAATATCATCAATAAATGCAATTCACACATTTTGAATACAAAAAATACTATCAAATATAGTTATACTTAGATGTAGACCAATTCCATTGAACTAAATTCCAAAGCACAAAAACTTTAATAAAAAATCTTCAAACATTACTCAAATTCATATAAAAACCTCATAATTATATTTTTAATATCAATAATTTATGGACCAAAACTCTTAGCACCAATACAGAAAAACAATCACTAATGACAATGTGTTGCCATTAGTGACAACCTAACCTTAACACAATTGACAACTCATTTTTCTTAGTCTTAGAAGATTCCCTTCACAACACACTATGAGGATGGGGTGAAGAACACTTACAGGAGGTTCAATAGCCCACACAACAAAAGGAATACAAAGTAAAATGGGAAATTTATCCATCCCTATCTACAATAGATCATAACATTATAACACAAGAATGGTTACAAAAACTACAAACATAATTCAATATCCGCCCTATGATAGAAACATATGCTATCATAATCTCCATATTACACTTGGAATGAGTGTCACATGTTTGTATAACCATGGCCTAGTCTCCAAAGACCAAAAATGTATAAATATCTATGATGTTTTTGAAAGAAGGCTCATTAGAAGATTTGATCAAACTCACTCCCAAAAGAACTTTAATAAGTTAACAAGGATAAGGTAAAGAGCAACTCTTGAACACTATATCATGGAATCATAGAGGTTATTCATTATGGTCCCTTAAATATACAATGGAAGACTCTCCTATATATTCATATAAAGGATTTTGGATAAAATATGCAGATAATTGAGTGCCTTACAGCCCCCTACACTTAAAAATGCAATTTGTAAGGCTGCACATGTTGATGATGCCCAAAAAAGTGAAAGGGGGAATTACAAACACATAATATCTAAAGACAAAAAATTTTATAGTAAACAATAACATAGAAGGATATTTATCCCAAAAGATAGACATGATACAAGGAGGGAAAATGTATGTTTCCATTCCAAAGAAAGGTAGGATCTAGGACACATTTTTGATAATCATAAAAATAATGATTAAAAGTGTGTTCAATTATAAAAATAAATGGAGACATGGACACATATGTCATCTAAGGAACCTAAAGGAGAAAAAATTGTGTTACAAATGTAAAGAAATATGGGAGTTGTTAGGGATTTTTCTTGTCTTAGGATAGATCTTAGATAAAAGGGGCTCCAAGTTTACAAGAAAAGCCTAATTGCTAAGGATTGGATAAGATCCTTCTTCACTTTTTAGTTCCACAAACACCCAGGCAGGTATTACCTTGATAAATGACTATAAATACAATTTTGTAAGGTGGACACTGATTTGTTGTCTTGATATAGCCCTACTGAACTATTTTGAGAAACTATGACTTGAAACTACAATAGAAATCAATGGTATAAGGACTTTCATCCTTCTTCCTTTTAAGGAGGGATAAACTTTATGATTCTCTCTTTTTAGAATCAGTAGAATAAAAGATTGAATCCTAGAAACAACCTTAATCAATCATATTCAAGAAACTTTTAAACATCAAAATAATAAATCATAGAAGATTTTCAAATTTATTTTAACTTCTGAGTCAAAAGATAGAATGTAAAGTTGAAATAGAAAATCTAGCCCAGTGCCTTATCTATTGGGCAAAAGGAATCTAAACATATACTTGCAAAAGAAATTCAAGAACAATACATTAGCATGCCTTGCATATCATACAATTTCAAATAGATTGCCTTACAAACCATTCTTTTAACCTGATATCATCATCATCAAATTTCCACAAATATAATTACTCCTAAGGACAAAATATGAGAAATTTTAATTCTTTCCTTGAAAGAAACTCATAAATCTGTGCCACACCAGATATATTTTAAATGCCTAACACATAAAACATACAAGAGTAAGCATACAAGATAGAAAGACAAGAACAATATAAGGCAGAAATTGCACTGTATTCATATTGAAATCAAATTTACAATAATATATTCAAACTTCTTTACTCAAAGAAACCAGACAAAAATTGTAAAAGTCTGTCTCGGAGCAACAAGTTTTTTTGTTCTATATTTTTCACCTCCCTTTTAAAAGAAACTCTTAAAACTATATATATATGGTCTGAGCATCTTGGAATTCCCCTTAAAAGATGGGAATGCAAGAAGCTTCAGATGGTCAAAACCCTAACCCTAAAGCATAAAAAACAAAATGCAGTACAATTAGGCGGTGGAAAGGCAAAGAATCCTTGACTTGCAGCATCCTCCGTTGTTGTTGTTGACACCTTTGCTTGAAAGCATTAATAACCCTGCAGTAGCCATAAAGAAAGTTGGTGACTGCCAACTTTAGCTAACCCTCACCAATCTTCAAGAAAATTGATGACCCCTACCTTCAAAATATGTGTCAACATCAGGATGCATTTTAATCATCTAGAAGATCAAGGTCTACTGCAATGGACTTAGGTATTTTAGGCTTTGTTGATTCATCCCACGTAGCTACTTTATCTTCTGAAGGCCATGGGAAATTTTGTACTAATTGCAATTATGCCTTTTGCCTCTCCCATCTAGCATCCATCATTATTCTGACATCTGCCAAGAATTTAGAAAATTCTACCTCTGCCTTTACTGCATCATCCAAAAAGTCATTAAATTTATTCATATCTACCCCACCACCTATTTTGACAAAATTTTCCCCTTTAGGCAATCTGAGATCAAAATATGATCTCCATTGATCTGCAGTTTTCAAAGTACCATTGTCATCCTTTATCTTAGGAATGAATTTATTGGCCTCTTTTCCAAAAATGTTAACTTTGTTTCCACTAACTTGGCTTTTCCTTTGAATAATGGGAGAAGAGTCTTTATTCTATTTATTTCTTCCCCTACCTGCAGTACTTCCTCAAGTATATCTGGCCTAAAAGGTTGTACTACTACTAACCTTTCAAAAAGTGGAGTCCTTACTGACCAAATTATATAAAAAGAATTCAAAATTGAGATGCAATTATTTACTTCTAGTTGCAACTGTGGCAACTTGAGATAGGCAGCATAGATTACCTCAACCTTTTCTTTTAACTTCAGAATACTATGCTGCAGAATTTCTAGCAATGTCTGTACAATTGCTTTATTTTTACTTTCTTCAATTTCTTCTGAAGAAGCAATACCTTCTTCACGTACTACTTGTACTTCTTTCTCAATTACAACCTCTTTAGGAGGAGGTGGAGGTGTAGCTTCCATATTTATTATTTTAACTTTTAGTTCATCAACTAGTTTTTCAAATTCTTTCTCCTTTATTATATGCAACTCCCTATCTTTGACCAAAGTAGTTTAATCATCATACAATTTATGATGTCTTTCTGATAGTTTCTTGGTCTTGTCTTCATTCAATTTGGCAAGATTAGTCAAAATTTGGGAAATTTCTAAGTCCCCTATATTTTGGATAGACCAAATCATCTTATCCCCATCCATCTTCTCTTTTATATTCAAAATTGATGGCTTTTTGTCCTTGGGGTAGAGGCTCCACATGGCTAATGCCTTATTCTTTGGGCTATATCTGAACCCTTTTATTAAATCTCCCACTTGCTTTTCTGAAGTCAGGGTAATATCTTCCTATCTCCTTATTTGATCAATAATAAATGCAGAGGCCAAATCCCATCTAAGTAATAATAACATATTAGTATCTTTTACTAACCTCCTAGCCTCTTTAGGGGTTATCTATTCATTCTCTAGATCATAATCCTTTATTTCTTCTAAGGCCTCAGTGGGAATCTGGCCATCTTCTCCAATTTTCACTGTGGAGGCTACTTGCCACTGTTTGTGCCAGAGGAGGAAGTCTTTGAATTCACAAGTCTTGATGAATTCATCATCTTTTAGAAAATCCTCTTGCTGCTGGATTCTCTCATCTATGCACATAGCAAGAGGAAATTCTACTTCCTCAACTATCTCCTTCTGTTTCTTCTTTTCCTCCCTGACCCTTTTTCTAATTTCATGGTCATAAGTTGTTTGGCCAGGGATGACAGTAGCAACCATATCTCTTTCTTCAGTAGGCCTTGCCTATGATGACTCTCCTACCATTAATCTCTTCCTTTTAGTAGGTGGTTCTACCTCATTATGAGAGCTAGGAACCTCAGTCAAATCTACTATCTCATTTTTATCCCCTCTTTCTTCAGGGGCATGAGGAGGAAGTTCTTGGGCATGGTAACTATGAATAGAATACCCCCCTTCACTATCTTCTTCATATTCTGATGAGGAGTGCTTCTTCTTCTTTTTAAAATTTTCTAATTTATCCTCAATCAGTTGTTCCCCTTGCTCCATTAGAACATTTTAATTCTTCATCATCATCTCTAATCTTTGGATATATGGTAGAGTAGGGTAAAATCCTCCAAAATTGACATCTTTTCTTCTCATGGATTTCTCTAGCTAGAATAATTGATCTAGCTACCAAGACCTTGTCTTAGCCTCATCCTCATCAAGAATATTTCTAACTACGTCCTCTTCATAGGATACATCATGAGTTTTATTAAGAGGGATGGTAGGAGTGTAATATCTCCTAGCAGTAGCCAAAATCCCTTGAGATCAACAAATCTAGGATGTGCAGCAGGCATCATAAACTGTAACAAATATGTGTTAACCTTCTCAAAAGCCCCTTTTCCAATTGTTAAATTGGCTAATTTGAAATGCCTAGGGGTGAATGTACCCTTTCTGTATGGGACTAGATGCTCTTTATCTACAACCATGAGTTGCCAAATGAACTCAAGGGCTACAATCCTAGGGGGAACATTATTAGGCAAAATGTGGGGTGGTTGTGGGCATCCATAGACCCTTATTAATGTATACCCTTCTCTCAAATAGAAATCACCCCAATTGTGATCATGATTATCTTTCCACTTATCTACATATTCCATTGGTCTAAGAAGTTGCAAGGTTCTGATAGGAATTCTTGAAGAATTCACACCCAAGTGGATAAGAATAGCATCTACTATTATATTCTCAAAAATAAAAAAATTATGCTTAAGGGCTATTGGACTCCAGACATCTAACCAGAACTGTATAGGGTTAGGCTGGCCATTCCATTGAAACTTAGGTTTTAAATATTGCAGAGTAAACATATTTACATTATGCTAGAAGATAAGATGAAACAGCATTGAGTAGTGCAAAAATTTGGGAGGGTGTTGCTTCTTTCTTATCATTTCTAAACCCTCATGCATCTTCTGGATACAGTATCCAATGTAATCATACCCATGACTAGTGTGGCATGAGTGGGAATCCATTACTAACATCAAAATTTCAGGAGAAATCCTCTTTTTAGGAGCATGAATACCCAGAACTCTACATAACCCATATGCAATGTATTTCATATAGAATTTTATATTTTTAAATGCATAGGGGAGGCCTCCAGGCATGGGTGCAATATAGTTTCTATTTCCCTCAGGGACATGGGACCGAATAGCAGTCGCAACACCCCCAAAATCCCTCACATATCTGTTTGCCAGAGATTGCAGGTTAATCTCTATGGCCATAGGGACATCTATCCCAAAAGTCCTCATGAATGCTCCTCTGTCTAGGGTTATCAAAGAAGAACCATCTATCTTTCTAATTGTCTTAGAGAGGGGGTTATATCATTCAGCCAAGGAGACAAGAAGATCAATGTCAAAAAATACATCAGGGACAATCATCTTTGAAAACCCTGAGGTCCATGGGTTAGACACTGAGATAGGCCTATCTTGATTCTTTTGGAAGTAGTAGAAAAAATTCATGGTTGGTACATTCTGAGTCTTAGCATCCCCTCATTGTGAATAGACATCAGAGAAGACATCGTCACTAATCTTCTTATTTTGGGTAGAACCAGGCAGCAATTCAATGAATTCATCAGAAAAACTAACCTTTTATTGTGTGGTTTCCCTACTGGCTGATGGGGTGCCGACTGTAGTCTGACTCATGATGATTACTGTTGAAAATTCCTGCTTGCTCTGCAAATTCTGGTCTTCCGTAAGCTCTGTGATCACCAAAAGCTCTGGTTGCTCAAATGTTCTTCACTCTAGAAATGCTCTGCTCTCTGATTGCTCAAACGTTGGGTAGAAATGAGATAATGACCAACTACTAAGTTTTAATGGTGAAGAATTGATTACAACTTGGTTCCTTGCAACAATGTCACTTCTGTAATTAAGACTGCATGCTCCGCAACTTAATGTCTCAGCCATCATCGAGAGGTGACATATTTTTAAATTTCATCTTCTGGCGACCTAGCGACTGAAGGAAATTTGAAGTCTCATAATAAATCTGGTACCTTTCTAAATATTTTGAGATTCAGTGACTATAGTCTCTCCTTCTAGTCATGGGAATGTATTTCCTCATTCTGAGATTAAGCGACTAAGCCATTACCACATAATTTTCTAATTGAGATATGGTGACTATAGTTTTTTGGAGTCGCCAGATGTTTTATGTCTCTCAATTCTTTTCTAGCGATCACGTGATTGAGCTTTTCCTTCTATTAATTTACTTCTCTTAGCGATCACGCGACTATAGTTTTCTAAGTCGCTAGATAAAATTTCTTCTATCTGAGATCTGGCGACTAAGCTTAGTTCATCTTTCAATTTTTAGTTGTCTGAGATTACGTGACTATAGTCTCTCCAAGTCGTGAGAAGATTATTTCCTTTTAAGTTTTATTCAGTGATCATGCAACTGAAGTAGACATCTATCGAACTGGCAACTAAAGGAAGTCTCCTGATTGCTAAATAACTCATTCCCTTCTTTGAGATTAAATATGAGCCACCCAATCTTCATCTAACAGTAGTCGCTAGGTCTCAGAAAGAAATAGTGACATCACAAGTTTTCTAGCGACTTAAGGATAACCGTTAGATGAGAAGTTCATTAAAACGATCAGACAGTAGTTGCTAGATCTTTTTAATCTTTATAGCTTGTTGAGTTTTCTTTCGAGATCTGGTGACTAAAGGAAAGGTTGTTTGATTTTTCTTCTAGAGAATCAGTGACTATAGTGGAACCCATAATCGCTAGATGTTTTATGTTATGAGTCTTTTATCTTGAGATCACCTAACTTAGGCAACTTTTGATTCAGAGATCTAGTGACTATAGTCTGTCCACTTAATAAATTAAGTCACGAGAATATTATAAATCATCTGGAGATTGCATGACTAATATTCACCGCTAGATCTCAGGAAGATAGAGAATATGCTTCTTTTATCTGGCAGCTTGGAGACTAGAGGAGATTTTGTGATCGAGAGATAAAGAGAAGTATGCTAAGAATATCACGCAACCTGGCGAGCAAGGTAAATATTAAAGTGCACATAGTTTTAGAAAGTTTAAGTGACTTCAAAAAAGTAATAAAGAAATAGAAAGTCACTTAAAAAAAACAAAAAAACTAGGGTTTCTTTTTAAAATACAATGGCTAGTTCCAAGACTTTAAACCCTAACTTCTTTCTCTTTTGATGCAAAGACATAATAAACCCTAATATCATTGGAAAAATTTTAATAGAGGGTTTATTATGATCAAAAGATGACAAATTTCTCCAAAATTGGGGAGAAAATTATAGTTGGGAAAAGGCACCAACAGGAGTTAGGGCATAAATGTGTAAAGAGAATCAGGGTATAAATGTGTAAAGAGAATCCAAATTCATAAAATAGAAGCAATATCACATAAAAAAGGGAAAAATGAGAGACAAGGAAACCAGAACAAGAAAAAAAAAGGTACAATGAAGGAAGTCTTAAAATCACCCAGTCAAAAGAAGAATAGAAAAAACAAATGGAGCTTTGTGAAGGAACAAATCTAGGGATTACAACACACTTGCAAATTTCCCAACCAATCTCCAGGTTAAAAATTGTAACATGTCATATTGAAATGTTTCCATACAAATTTACATAAAACATGGAATTGGATATGTCAAATTTTTAAGTTAATGATTATAAACTAGTTGGTTTGATTACTCCTAGAGATGGATCTAGTCCTAGTTGGACATTCATACCTCTTGTGGATTGATTAGTCCAAGAGATGGATCTAGTCCTAGTTGGATGTTATTGCCTCTAGTGGATTATTTATTCTAAGAGATGAATCTTGTCCTAGTCAGATGTTCCTTCTTTTGTTTGATTGGTTACTAAAAGATATGGATATGTTCCTTTTTGGAAATTTCCTATCTCTTATATATTTGTTACTCAAAGAGATGGATCTGGTCCTAGTTGGACATTCATACCTCTTTTGCAATGGTTACTCCAAGAGGTGAGTCTATACCTATTTAGATGTTGCCACCTCTTATGGATTGGTTACTCCAAAGAGATGGATGTGCTCCTAGTTACATATTTGTGCCTCTTGTGGGTTGAGTGTAACATTTCTATAAATACTCATGTTTTCTCTATATTTTCATGTGTGTGTTCATTCATGCATTCAAGTGTACACTTTTTATATTCATGCATTTATGTGTATACTTTGTGTCTTCAAGTGTAGAATCCATTTATTTATGCATTCATGTGTATACTTCATGTCCTAAAGTCTATAATCCAAGTTTTTTGTTGACTTAGAATATGATAATAATAAGAGTGAACTAAAATATATGAGCTAGGATCCTAGATATCATGAAAAAATGGTTTTTGCAAATACAATAGGCACCATTATTAGAGGGCCTAGATCCTTTCCCCTAGAAGAGTATAGTGCAATTAAAGGTGGAGTATAGATGGTTGTTCAAGATTGTTAGACCATTTCTTATAGACAAGAAGTTTCAGGAGGGGAGTATTGTCATATCTGCTTGTTAGAAACCCTAACCACATTAAATAAATAAGGAGCAACGAATAGTATTTTAATCTATGATAGTGATTATAACTTATGAGTAAATCAAAGTAGTGGATATAGATCTATAAGCTAACCATGTAATTTAAGTCCAACCCCAAGAAAGGTATTTATCTAATAAGAAATTACTTATTATCAACAATAAGGTAATTTTAAAAATAATTAGTGATACCCAACTCTTATTTATAAAATATCTATTATTCATTAAAAAAACAATAAGGTGATGATGTTAATTAGTAGTGATTATATATACCAAAAAGGTGTGAAAATGAAGGGTGCTATATTTAGAAGGATTAGAGATATTAATATAAATGAGAGTTATGTTGAGATGGAATATCACACAATAAAGAAACCAATCATCTAAGGAAATATTCAAGAGCAGAGGTATGGATCTAGGGAAGAAAATATTTATGGACCTAATAGTAAATAGAGCACATTAAACACCAAGATTGTAGCTTAAGTAAATTAAACATTGATATCATCATTGACCAAATCAATGTTGATCTCATCATTGATGATATAAAATAAAGTATAAATTACAATACAATAGTTTGCATAAGTACTTTCATTTAATATGGAAAGCTTATATAGAAGCCCAAGAAAAGAAGATATTTTATTGGAAATGTCAAACTAAGAACTATGACTAAGTAACTCCTCAATAAAATCAAGTGGAGTGATATAAAATAGAAACTGTTAATAGAGATGGGACCTTTAAGATCTAGATTGCATGACCATACTATTTAAATTCTGAAATATTGATTACATCTATTGTTAACTCAAACCAACTCTTGTTCAATCAATACTAGAGTCATTATAGAACCATTCCAAAGTCATGTGGAGATCATCAACTATAATTGATGATAGATTCCACAAGATTAGAGAATCCAATTAAAGAAAAGAACCTATTATAACTTAATCATGAAGACATTCATCTAAAACAAGTGATTTCCTAAAATATGATCATTGACATTACCCATAATAGATTAGATTAATGGCCAGACTAGGTTTATCAATAACAACATGTAATTCAGATATATTATACAACAAATATTAGGAACAATATATTCTCTCTTCATTAAAATAACTACCATTTAATGTGCACTAAATAATATCAAGAAAAATAGTTGATATACATATTCTATATATTCTTTTAAAAATAATAGATAAGGAAGGATACATTAAGACTAAAATGATATCATAACGAATAATTCATTACTTTGGACCAATATATCACATAAATAAGATTCATTAGCATTCAACTCTTAGATAAGAGAGGACATTATATACTTCAAAGTATCACATACATTATAGATTAATATACTCATAATACAATCTTTCAATCTTGCAATTAAAATTGAAGAAAGTGGTCCAAAACCCTAAGTTATTCAATGGGGAGAGATTACAATAAAGAAAATTTTTTTCTAAGAAATATCTTTAGTGTGGATCCTGATCAATCCCCAAGTGGGATATTGTTAGTTTGTGGTGATTGATTAGGAAATTACTATAAAATTTTTACTTATTGTGGTGTTTGGAGCATCACCTAAAAAATTTGGGGGTTAACTTTTCAATATTTTTTTACTTGGCTTGTCAAGCTTTTCACTAGGTTGTCTCGTCAACTATTTTTTAGGGTTAACTTGTTAACTGACATAAGTCTTGTTATAATGGCTTAGGGTTAGGGTTTTCTATACATGAGAGCTTCATAGCTTCTCAAAATGATATTGAGTTGCAAGGGATTGTAGATTGTAATAGGCAAAAAATACTGGATAATAATATTGGACTCTTTGTTTGAAGGATGCATCCCAAGATTAGGTGAACCATGTTAAATATTTGTGTCTTCTTGTTCCACTTATGTTTGCTTTATTCCTTTGCATTATTGATTATACTTGCATATAAGTGTTAAATTTCCATCTGCTAATCCTAACAAAAGAGTGGTCACTAAAAAAAGGATGCTATCTCTTGAGAAATAAAATTTCAACAACCTCATGACTGGTTAAATTTATGAGGGATAAACTATTTCTTTCACCACCTCATTTAACTAGCACTCTAGTGAGTTAGGGGATTAAGAAAAATCAATCAAGAAAAATGAAATCAAATAAATTAAATGCATGAAACACAAAATATAAAATAAGTACTAACTACTAACACTAAATGTTATTTTGATTACACAAAATTGAAGAGCACATGAAAAAGACAAAATGTTGAACTCTACGAGGGGTCAGCCCGCAATTTAGTGGGTTACACTTTTTCATTTATCTTGAGTTTTGCTGAAATCACATATTTTTAAGAAAATATGATGATTTAACTCTCGAGATGTCCCATTTGAAGGAATTAATTAAAAATGGTTAGATAAAGTCTGTTTGGTCAAACTCTCTTTGATATAGTCTCTCTACTAATCAATTCTACCTACAATGGAGTCTCCTTTTCACCTATCAAAATGTTGACAAAAAAAACCTTGACCTTATCTTTTAGGGGATCAAGTGAACTCATTTGACAAACATAAATACTAGATGGTATATTGGATGGTACTAGTCTTACAAATATTTCAAATGATTTTGATTTTAATATACATTGATTTTATTATGAATTTGTATTTTAGTGTTCCTAAATTTAGGTTTTGAACCATATATCAACTTCTATGTTCAATTATTATGAAAAAATATTAAACTAAGGGTGACCATAATGGTGGGTTACACTTTTTTTTTAAATGCTAATTTTTGTTGAAATAAAACATTTTTTATTAAATATGATGATTTAAGCCTTGAGAGTTTCCATTTTAAGGAATTAATTAATAATGGTTAGTTCAAAGCCTCTTGGATAAAAAAAAAACATGGATATAACATCTATACTCCTCATTCATACCTACAATGGAGTCTCCTTCTCACCTATTAAAATGCTAACAAAAAGTCACTTCGACTTTATCTTTTGGTAGATCAAATGAATCCATTTGAAAAAACTATCTATGTAGTAAGGTACTAATGATGAAAATATTTCCAATAAATATAATATTAATATATATTAAGTTTATTATGACTTCGTATTTTTAGTTTTACAAAACGTAGATATTTCACCGTATATCTACTACCTCTATATTTGATGCTTATGGAAAAATAGAAAATGAGAGAAAAAAAATTCTAAAAAATACCTATTCCCTAGCCATTGAAGTTCTCTTTCTATCAAATAAAATAAAAATAAAATTGGACAAATACATGACAAGTTATAAGCTATGTAGTCAAGGTATGTCAAAATTACGGTTCAGTCCACTTCAAATGTTAATAAAATATGCAATAATCATGATAATGTCATCAAATCAATTGCATGCCTTCCATATAGATTTTATAACACTAAATTAAAAAGAATCACATTGATATCTATTTTAGATTTTTAAAAAATTCTCTATGAAAACAATGTAACTCTTTGAAAATGACGTTTTTAGCAACATACCAGTTTTTGTGGGAGAAAGAAAAAACCATTCAAATAAATTCAAAAATAAAAATAAAAATATATTTAGAATCTAGATAGAAAATCCTAAAAGACTCTAATTTACTTTATCTTCTAATTTCAAGTTGTTTAGTGACAATATGCATCTGAATCTAAAAGTTTTTGTCAAAATGTAGAGTTTAATGTCTGTTCAAGCCAAAAAGTGTAACCCACTATTGTGGGTTCACCACTAAGTAAAACAAATTGAAAAATATCTTGCCACTAGGTATTGATATCATCATTAAAAAAAATGAATTTAAATATATATAGAACAAGCTATGGATTAGTAAGTGAACCTATGTCTAAACTATAATTATTGATTAAGGGAAAATTCATTTTGATGGGAAGGCCAAACCCAATGAAAATTAGATTTTGATAGGGATGTGGAAACCCACAAAAACCCACTAGCTAATATAGATAGGTCATTACAAACTAGCAACTACAAACCAACAAGTAACTAACATCCTAAAAATAAACAAGAAGAGCACATGATTCTGAAAAAAGATAAACCCTCTCAACAAAGCATAGGTTTTTAAAGTCTCCCTAAAACTTAACACCTTATATTAGGTTTTGAAATGATTCCTCAACCTATATGGGTTTTCAAAAGCTCCCATAACTTGAAACAAGGGTTTTACATGGATACCACAACTAGAAACATGTGGTATTGAAGTTATCTCCCAACCTTCAACAATGATGTCATACACTTGAAAAGACCTTCCCTTAACCAAAATTGACCCTCCACACTCCCAACCAAAAAAAATTCCTCAAATACATCAAAACTTTCCACCTCAGTAGTAAATGAAGCCACCTCAACAAGAACTACTAAGAAAGATGAATCCTTCTAAGAATGAACTAGATTGAACATAACAAACCAAGACAAATAAACACCTAATGAAAATTTTCCTCCAAAGATAATTTTCCTTCACCACTACAATCCACCTCAATAAAATCTAAAATAATTAAAAAAAGGAGAGAAATAGGAGCAAGAACATCTCCTTCGCCACAGAAGATCCCACCTCAATAGGAACAAAAAAAGCTAAGAGATAAGAAGCTAGTAGGATTAAAGAGGTCTATAAAAACAAAATGAGAAGGAATGGAATTAGAACATCAACATCCATCGATTTAAAATAATAACACACAACCTACACTAGAAAAATTTCATCCAAGAGCCCAACCACTCCTCCTCTAGGGTAAAAGTAAAAACTTTTGTCACAATAGAGGAGAACTAGAATGTTTCAGCCAAAAGTCATTTAAGCTAGACATATTTCAACCAAATATTGGTTTCATGCACATGGTTCCATGCGACACCAGGTGGCATCGATGTATCGCTAATGTTTCAGTCGGAACAAGTTTGGCCAAAATATATTTTTAGCCAAAATGCTCAAAATCCATATATTCCCCCAAAAAGCATTAAGCAGCTCATTTTCTCTCTAGCAGCTTCTAGGATTTGCAAAGAAATTTGGGGACCTTTGGCTCGACTAGGTAGGTTTTTTTTATTTAATATTTTTTCAAATTATTAGATTTACATATATACATATTGATTTATTTTATGATTTTTGGGATAATTTCTAGTTATGTTAGATTATTAAAATTAATTAACATGCTTTGTAATGTAATATTTTTTGGTTAAATGACATATAGTTAAATTATTAAACCTATTTAATCTAATTAAACTTAATTAAGATGTAGTTAACTCAATCAAACTTAGTTAACCATACTTGAAATAGTTACCATTAGTTAACCATACTTGAAATCTAGTTGACCTAGTTAATTGTAGTTAACGTAGTTAACCTTAGTTAACTTAGTACAATTTAGTTAACCTAGTTAACCTTAGCTAAGTTATTCAAATTAAGCTAACATACTTAACCATGCTTTAAACTTAGTCAAGAGTACTTTTAACCCTAGTTAACCATATTTTAAACCTAGTTAACCTAGTCAAATTTATATAATGTAATGCCGCACCAAGTAACCCATGAGAAATTAACGTAAAACATGTTGCTAAGTTTACAGAATAATTTTATATTCTTAAGAGTTTACAAAGAAATAATGATAAAAATCTGGAAGCAATACAACAAAAGATGCAAACAAGTACATTAGCATAACTCAATTACAGTTAACAATTCTCAACAGTTCCATGAAATACAATTGCATATACATTTATTAATTATTTTAGATTAAGTATAATTAAAAATATCTCATATACAAATGAATAACATGTACATCATCAAATAAATAAATACATATATACAACTAATACATTAAAGTGCACGTAATGAAGCAACATCCACTACACAAGTCATAGAGTATTTAACAATAATTGAGTACAAATTAGTGAGGCCTCACCCGACCCGTCATAGCATCTTTTCTTTTTTGCATTTTGATACATTGATACACTTGTTGATCTATTTTGATAGAGACTTGAGATACAATATTTTGATGGTGATTATTATATTATGTATGTGTGGATGTGAATCTAGAGTACGTCATGATTTTGATTATACATGGTTGGTAAAGTGAATTATTCATGTTTAGATTTGATTACTGCACATGATGATTATGTACTTATGATGTTCGAATATTATTCAATGGAAAATTGTAATTTGAATTGAATTACACATATTGAGTTACGATACTAAATAGAAAATTGAATATGTATATTTCATGTAATGTTATCATCTTGAACTACTAATGCTCGATGTGAAGTGTGCAGGTAAGAGAACCATGGAATTTATCAGAGAACCAAGGTTAAACACATGTGAACTAAGTAAACCAAGGCTTAGTCCAATGTGGGATTACAAAGCCTCGTTGTAATGTGAAATTGTCGTAAAAGTGAATTTTCATGTGCATTAGTAGTTAGCTTCGTGTTGTCATTCATGGCATTTGTATGTAATGTGCAATTGTTAGTGTCACTTGACACTTGTAATGTGTTCATTTAAATTTATTTTATTCCAGCCACTTCTAGAGGCCAATAAGAAGTTCTAGGGGTCATTTTTGGCATAATTTAAGTATCTTAATGTTAGGGGTATGGGTTAGGAAGGTTTTGAGCATATCCTAAACCCCCTAGAGACTTTGGAAACCCTTTTTTGGACCCATTTACCCTTACCTACGAGATTGGATGGATCTTGACCCTTACCCAACTTCACCTTTCCTTCCAATCAAGCATTAATCATGGGGGGACAAGGAAAACCTAGTAGACCATGGAGTCAAGACTGCATTTATGATTGGTGGGTGGGTAGAATTTGGGGCCTTTTTAGAGGGCCTTGATGGAATTAGAGGGTGTTCACCCACTCTCTAATTTTAGAGACTTTAGGGTTTTGGAAAAAGGAGGACAAGTGGATTAGCTCATCTCAACTAAAAATTGCCATCACACTTGTGAAGGTAGGTCTTTCATTTCCATGGAGGTTTTCTTGTTTTTGCTCAAAAGACTAGTTTGTGTTCTTCCTCTTTCATGTGATTGAAGTATATCCATGTTGTGCTATTGTGTTGTATGGGAAGGGAATTTGATGTTGGATTCATGCTTTTCCTTTTTTTTTTTCTTGAATGAGGGTGTTCATGTTATGGGAGTATGGCATTACTCACCTCTTTGGGAAGAGGAAGAAGTGGCTTGGGTGAAGGGGTTAGTTGGGCTCTCCATGAGGTGAGAGTCTCTTCTCTTGGAGAAGAGGGAAAAATTCATGGTGTATGGGCACCATGAAGCCATTGCAATCTTTGTATCATAAAGATGTTGACAAGCATCATGAAGCCATTGCAATCTTTGTATCATAAAGATGTTGACAAGCATCATGAAGCCATTGCAATCTTTGTATCATAAAGATGTTGACAAGCATTATTGTGTTTGTAAGATGGATTTTTAGACTTGAAGAGGCAATGAGATATTCTTGTTGAGGAATTTGTGGAAGAAATGGCATTCTCCCCTTGGAAAAGCCCACCTTCACCCTTCTTCAATGAGCTTGCAAAGTTCATTTGTGTAGACTTGGAGGGAGTAACTTGTTGTTATTTCATGTGTGTAAAATTGTGAGCATCTTGTTGTTTTGTTGCACCCCGTTTATCCTTGGTTCTCCAAGCTTGGGGGTGGTCTCATAAGAGACCTAGGTTGGGTGGTGAGCACCCATGGTTCTCCATTTCTTTGTATTGCAGGTTTGGAAGCCAAAGATTCATGTGGAAAAAGCTTGAAGAAATCCCCTCCTTGATGTGCTTGTATCAAAACCTCACGTGTTGTTGCATTGTTGATCTTGAGGAAGATTTCTCCTCTTGTTGTAAATTGTAAAGTTGTTACCCATTCTTGTGTCCTTTGTGAAGTGAAGTTGTTATGTCTATGTTGATCTTTCATTGAACATCTCCTTCAAATTGTATTATATAAATGGAATGTGAAAGTGTTTTCATCATAGAAATTTTGTAATGAATTTGATAAGATGATTATAATGAAAATGTCATTCATTTCTATCATGCCTATGAGAATTTTCTTCTTAAGATAGTGGAGTTATTTTCATGAAATGATATTCAAGATGATAAGAATTAAATATGATAGTTTTCAATGTCTTCCAAAGGTTAGCTTATGCATGGATATAGTAAGCTCTCTATTATAGTTTGGAAAATTTGTCATAGTTATGTAACCAAACTCAAATGAATAAAATTCTATGCTCACCCCTCAAAAATGTGTAGTAGGAAACAAGGACCAAAAGAACATAATTGATTGCTTGTAGAAATCTCTTCAACTAATAATCAATCCATCAAACTCATTAGTATGATTCACTAATAAATTGATGCATCTATTGTTTCAAATGTATAAGGAAGAAGCAAAAATAAAAATAGAAATGAAGGAGAAACCATGCTTCTGTTAATGACACTTCCCAGAATTTTATTTAGAGCATTTAGCTCTCTGGATTTTGTATGGTGAAGGAAAATATTCTCTTCCCACAGAGAATATTCCCCTTCCCCTCTTAACATAAACATCTAATAAAATTTAGTAGTCTAAACTACACTTAATCCCATGCTAATGCCAATACCACATTGATGATTAACCAAGTAAACCTCAACTAATAAATGACTCTTTCTATGACTTGTTTCCACTTGATATTGTGGCCACCACATAGTCTTTCTTTCCATGCACAAGTTACTGACATGGAAATAAAGTTTTAGTTACTTTTTTTTTGGGGGTCAAGCTCACCATCCCTTGCATGAGTGCTTGCGTATTTGTGACTTGACACTTCACCTAAGCTTTTTATTAACTCCCCTTCTCATACTTACGCCATGCACATGAGCTGACTTGGCATTAATTTCCACTCAATCAGCAATCTACCTTCTTCCCATGCGCACTTGCATCTGACATTAGCATTTATCATATTCATTCCTTCCATGGTAGTCTTCTCCATCCTTGCCATGCGTACCTCCACTTAAGCTGCACCTTGGGAAGAGCAAGGTACTTCTTGTTGACTTACTTTAACTTAATAATATTAACCTCCCCTTTTGGCTCCCTTGTAAACTGGGAAAATCCCATCCATGATATTTGGTGGGGCCCTCAATCTTGTCTCCTCTTGTCTTCTTGAAGTGCGCTCCCCTTTGACATTTATCATTGGTTAGTGGGTGTTGTAGGTTAGCCTAGGTGATTGTCTAGCCTTTAGGATATTTGAATTTGTTATTTTGTTATTTATTTATGTTGGTAATTACATAGTGTTTTAGATGATTTGTGTATGGAATTGATTAAGCACTAATTTTACTTATTAAAGATAAATTATTTTAGGGGAGAGTTAATAATGTTAGAGAATGTCTAGGAGATGTTACTTTTATATAACTTTTAATGTGTTAAAATATTAGATTAATGTTTTAAGTTTTTTTTAATTTGGTAACCTATTTAAGTAAGACCAGCTATGTTAAACATTGGAGACTTATTTAATTGATGAAATTGAAACTTAAGATGACAATCTAATTATTTATTAAATGTTTTAGTAGGACATGTATTCAATAAATTAATCAATTGGTTAGAAAGTGATAGGTATGGTGAACCATTAGACTAGGGTTATTGGAGCATGACATTAGTCATTTAGATGACAATTATAACCTTTAGCCATTAAATTCTAATTTTGGAAATTAATTAATTAGACTAGTAGTTAGTAGTAGTAATGTTCCAACCTAACTAAGAATGAAGTAAATTATTAGTTTAGTAGTTTTTTCGGTATATGTTCATACACATCTAGTAGTGGAACTTCTTAACAAGATAATAGTCGATTCAATTAAAGTTCATTCAGATTAACAGGACCTTCTACATTTGCTAGATGAGGACTTAGTTGAGATAGACCTCCTTGATAGATCCATTTAATGTACTATCATTTCTAGCAATTTCCTCATCATTTTAGCATAGGAGCATCCATGTTGAACCTTGGCAAAGTAAATAGGAGTACATGACAATGACTTTTGATGTTACATTTCACCCTTTTGAAAAAAAATTTGTTACATTTTTGGTTGTTTATTTTTGGGCATGACATTTGGTATCAGAGCCAAGTTTTCAATATTGGAACCTTTAGACCCATTACGTTTGAACTCATCTAACTTAACCTATTGTGTAGGATGCCTGTTGTCACACAAGTTGGCCAGTGAGGCCAAGGTTGTAGAGCTACATGAGTCAGTGCAGAACAGGGAGGTGGACCACCACCACCACCTCCACCACCACCACCTCCTCCACCACCAGACCCTAATCAAGCTATCATGAACACCCTTCAGAATTTGATTGGGGTAATTCAACAGAGATTACCACTTGTAGATCATCAGCAGGAGCAACAGGCTTCTGAGAGAGGAGCAGAGGTTCCAGGGGTCAGTGGAGCAGCTAGCAGAGAGAGGAGTAGAAGTCCTCCACCCAGGGGTACCGAGGGCCATGGTGATCATTAGGGTGAGTCAGTTCATCATGGGATACGAGATAGAGGTAGACCCCCTAGAGATGTTGGGGATGAGATTCAGGAGTTAATATGACTCCAGCCACCCTTATTTTTGGGATCCATTGATGGGTCAAGAGCAGAGGCCTGGTTATAGAGTTTACAGTGATGCTTTGGATTGCACCCTTATAGGAGTAATCTAAAGGCACGAGTTACAGTTCATCTCCTATGGGATAAGGCCTCCATTTGGTGGTAGCATGAGGAGTCCATTGTAGGAGTGGCTATTGACACACTCACTTGAGAGTCTTTTGTAGCCTGATTTCGAGAGAGGTATCTCTCCAAGCATTTCAGACAGAGACAGATAGAGGAGTTCCATGATCTCCAGTAGAGAGGCCTCACAGTGGCCCAATATGAGAGTCAGTTTCTCGAGCTCCTTCCATATGGAGATTATATGAAGGATGAGAAACTGTGTATCCATCATTTCAGTAAGGGACTTAATATGTCTCTCTAGGAGACAATACATCTAGCTTTTCCTCCCACATTCAGAGATGCAGTTGAGACGGCACTTGTAGTCAAGGATTTTTGCACTAGACGGGAGTCTTGGGATTGGTCTCAGCACCAAAACCCTTCATCCCAGCAGTCAGGACATCAGAAATACACTTGGAAGGGGAAACAAGACCATTCATCAGATCCTTGAAGGGTCAACAGTCTCAGCAGTAGGGATCTCAGCAGGGTTCTAGACAGAGACATTCACAGGGTTATCAAGGCTCTAAGCCCAAATAGTGGTAATCTCAGGGCCCTAGATAGGATCAAAGGACACAGACCCCTTAGGCACAGCCAGCTAGGACTTAGCTGTCCTCTAGAGGTGGATATAGTGGTTCCAGTAGGACTGGAGGGTCACAACAGCCTAGGACACAGGGAGTGCAGATGCAGACCCGAGGACCATGTTACACTTGTGGTGGTATGGGTTATATTACGAGAGAGTGCCCACATGGACAATTAGCCAGTGGTCAGAGAGGAGCTACCTCAGAGCCTATAGTTGGAGATATGGGTAGATCCCATAGAGTTTTTGCAGCAGTAGATAACTGCCAGGCTGAGCACCAGGCCATAGTCATAGAGGCCACAGGTATGATTCAGGGTGTGAGTGTTTCTATCTTGTTTGATTCAGGAGCCACAGACTCCTTTATATCTCCATATGTAGTGGAGCGTTGTGGGCTGGTGGCAGTTAGATAGGATGTCAGTTGGGAGGTCGAGTTAGCCTCAGGAGCTAGGGTGTTTGTTAGTTCCTTAGTTCATAGTTGTCAGATTCAGATGGGAGACTTAATCATGATGTCTGATCTCTACATCACCCCTCTAGGTTCTTATGATGTAGTCCTTGGCATGGATTGGCTATATGCCCATAGCGCCAAGATGGATTGTCGACAGAAGAGGGTTGAGTGCGTTGATGATCATGGTACTTCTATGGTGATATTTGGAGTACAGAGACCTATATCCCTTCGCATGATTTCCGCTATGCATCTTAGGTGGTGTGTGTGGAAGGGGTGTCAGTTATTTGCCATCACCATTAGTGATAGAGAGGAGGATTCAGAAGGGGAGCCTTTGCTTGAGGACTACCCTATTCCTCAAGAGTTTGTAGATGTATTTCCTACCAAGCTACCTGGCATGCCTCCACCTAGGGCAGTTGATTTTCATATAGACCTTGTACTAGGAGCCAAGCTCGTATCTCGAGCACCTTACAGGATGACCACACATGAGCTCAATGAGCTCAAGATTCAGTTGGAAGAGCTCTTAGAGAAAGGGCATATTCGACCTAGTGTATCACCTTGGGGTGCACCAGTGATTTTTGTGAAGAAGGATGGATCACTTAGATTGTGCATTGATTATCGATAGTTGAATAAAGTAACAATTAAGAATCGATACCCACTCCCCAGGATCGATGATTTATTTGATCAGTTGCAGGGTGTTTGAGTATTCTCAAAGATAGATCTAAAGTCAGGTTACCATCAGTTGCAGATTGTGGAGAGTGATATCCACAAGACTTCTTTTTGTATGAGGTACGGTCACTATGAGTTCACAGTGGTACCATTTGGCCTCACGAATGCTCCAGCTATGTTCATGAGCCTCATGAACGGAGTATTTCATACATTCTTGGACAAGTTTGTAGTAGTGTTCCTCGATGATATTCTGATATATTCTCGTAATGAGGAGGAGCACGAGGAGCATCTGAGATAGGTTTAATAGTGTTTGAGAGAGAATCAGCTATATGGCAGCTTGTCAAAATGTGCCTTCTTTAGATCGGAGGTGCATTATCTTGGTCATGTTATATCTGGTGATGGGATCTCTGTAGACCCATCGAAGATTAGAGCCATTATGGATTAGCCAGCACCCACTAGTGTCACTGAGGTCAAGAGTTTTATGGGCTTAGCAGGCTATTACAGGTGCTTTGTGGTAGGATTTTCTAGGATAGCTCATCCGATCACTTCCCTTTAGAGAAAGGGGAAGAAGTATGAATGGACAGAGAAGTGTGAGAGAGCCTTTCAGGAGCTCAAGAGAGCCCTCACTAGTGCTCTGATTTTAGTAGTGCCAGATCCTTCAATAGATTTTGTTGTGTGCACTAATGCATCTTTGGATGGTTTAGGAGCAGTTCTTATGCAGGATGGTCATCCTATAGCTTTCGAGTCCAGGAAGTTGAAGACCCATGAGCTCAACTATCCTACCCATGACCTAGAGCTTGTAGCAGTAGTTCATGCCTTGGTGAGATGGTGACACTTTCTCCTAGGTCACTGATTTGAGCTCCATTCAAACCACCAGAGTCTTCAGTACATCTTCTCACAGCCCAATCTTAATGCTAGGCAAAGGAGATGGATGGATTTTTTCTGTGAGTACGATTTTGATGTTCATTATATCAAGGGGAAAGAGAATGTTGTTGCAGATGCCTTGAGTAGAAGGCGGCATGAGCTCTCCTCTATGATTTCTAGTATAGATTTGAGGGAGCGTATTTTGCATCACTTGCCAGAAGATGAATTTTATTTTGAGGTTTGCTAGATTGTCCATGCTCAGAGGGCCCTTGAGGGGATATTTGTAGAGTATTCTTTAGAGTCTAATGGACTCCTACGTCATAGAGGATGCATCTATGTACCCTCTTCGGGAGACTTGCAAGAGTTTATTGTACTTGAGGCACATAGAGCACCTTATGCAGCTCACCTAGGAGTTAAGAAGTTGCATGCCGACCTGAGATAGTTGTATCATTGGCCAGGCATGAGATTGTAGATTGCTAGTAAAGTTGCTAAATGCCTTGAGTGTCAGAGAGTTAAGGTGGAGCATAGTCATCTAGGTGGGCTCCTACAACCACATGAGATTGCCGAGTGGAAGTGGGATACTATATCCATGGACTTCATTGTTGGTCTTCTTATGTCTTCTCACTACCATGATGCCATCTTGGTGACAGTCGACACATTGACCAAGGTTTCCCACTTTTCACCTGTGCGTACTACATTCACAACATGAGATGTAGCTCAGGTGTTTTTGTGAGATATTGTCAGACTCCATGGCATTCCCCGTAAGATCATCTCTGATAGAGACTCCTTGTTCACATCAAATTTTTGGAGAGAGCTACAGGAAGCATTGGGCACTAGGCTCAATTTTAGTGCAGCATATCACCCTCAGATAGATGGACAAACAGAGAGGGTTAATCAGGTGTTAGAGGATATGTTACGTATGTATGTGATGGACCATCAGGTCAAGTGGGAGGAATACCTACATCTGGTAGAGTTTTCCTATAACAATGGGCATCATTCATCTATTGGTATGCCACCATATCAGGCCTTATATGGTAGACCCTACAGGACACCACTGAGTTGGGATAGGATCAAGGATAGGATATCTATTGGATCTCAGTTGGTCAAGGATATGGAGCAGTAGGTGGTCTTGATTGAATAGCACCTTAGAGAGGCCCAGGATCGATAGAAGAAGTATGCTAATGCAAAGAGGGTAGACCACGAGTATATGGTTGGTGATAGGGTCTTCTTGAGAGTGCGACCGCATAAGAGTCCAATCCACTTTCGAAAGGGCTCTAAGTTAGCACCTCATTTTGTTGGACCTTTTGAGATATTGGAGAGGATAGGACTAGTTGGCTACCATTTAGCACTGCCACCCAGCCTATCATGCATCCATGATGTGTTTCATGTATCTGTGTTATGAAAATATATTTATGATGAGTCTCATATTATAGATTGGGATGCTTTGCAGGTGGAGTTAGATGGACAGATAGCCTTGGAGCACATTCACATTTTGGGCCGACGAACCCTAGCGCTTCGAGGCAGAGAGCTAGACCAGGTTAGGGTCCAGTGGGATTGTTAAGATAAGGTCACAGCTTCATGGGAGGATGCAGCACAGATGAGATCACAGTACCCATACCTTTTTGATGAACTCTAGGAGGAAGTTCATGCCTAGGGGGGAAGGATGTGAGGCCTCACCCGACCCATAATAGCATTTTTTCTTTTCTGCATTTTGATACATTGATACACTTGTTGATCTATTTTGATAGAGACTCAAGATATGATATTTTGATGGTGATTATTATATTATGTATGTGTGGATGTGAATCTAGAGTACGTCATGATTTTGATTATGCATGGTTGGTAAAGTGAATTATTCATGTTTAGATTTGATTACTGCACATGATGATTATGTACTTATGATGTTCGAATATTATTCAATGGAAAATTGTAATTTGAATTGAATTACACATATTGAGTTATGATACTAAATAGAAAATTGAATATGTATATTTCATGTAATGTTATCATCTTGAACTACTGATGCTCGATGTGAAGTGTCCAGGTAAGAGAACCATGGAATTTATCAAAGAACCAAGGTTAAACACATGTGAACTAAGTAAACCAAGGCTTAGTCCAATGTGGGATTACAAAGCCTCATTGTAATGTCAACTTGTCATAAAAGTGAATTTTCATGTGCATTAGTAGTTAGCTTCGTGTTGTCATTCATGGCATTTGTATGTAATGTGCAATTGTTAGTGTCACTTGACACTTGTAATGTGTTCATTTAAATTTATTTTATTCCAGCCACTTCTAGAGGCCAATAAGAAGTTCTAGGGGTCATTTTTGGCATAATTTAAGTATCTTAATGTTATGGGTATGGGTTAGGAAGGTTTTGAGCATATCCTAAACCCCCTAGAGACTTTGGCAACCCTTTTTTGGACCCATTTACCCTTACCTACGAGATTGGATGGATCTTGACCCTTACCCAACTTCACCTTTCCTTCCAATCAAGCATTAATCATGGGGGGACAAGGAAAACCTAGTAGACCATGGATTCAAGACTCCATTTATGATTGGTGGGTGGGTAGAATTTGGGGCCTTTTTAGAGGGCCTTGATGGAATTAGAGGGTGTTCACCCACTCTCTAATTTTAGAGACTTTAGGGTTTTGGAAAAAGGAGGACAAGTGGATTAGCTCATCTCAACTATCAATTTCCATCACACTTGTGAAGGTAGGTCTTTCATTTCCATGGAGGTTTTCTTGTTTTTGCTCAAAAGACTAGTTTGTGTTCTTGCTCTTTCATGTGATTGAAGTATATCTATGTTGTGCTATTGTGTTGTATGGGAAGGGAATTTGATGTTGGATTCATGCTTTTCCTTTTTGTTTTTCTTGAATGAGGGTGTTCATGTTATGGGAGTATGGCATTACTCACCTCTTTGGGAAGAGGAAGAAGTGGCTTGGGTGAAGGGGTTAGTTGGGCTCTCCATGAGGTGAGAGTCTCTTCTCTTGGAGAAGAGGGAAAAATTCATGGTGTATGGGCACCATGAAGCCATTGCAATCTTTGTATCATAAAGATGTTGACAAGCATCATGAAGCCATTGCAATCTTTGTATCATAAAGATGTTGACAAGCATTGTTGTGTTTGTAAGATGGATTTGTAGCCTTGAAGAGGCAATGAGATATTCTTGTTGAGGAATTTGTGGAAGTAATGGCATTCCCCCCTTGGAAAATCCCACCTTCACCCTTCTTCAATGAGCTTGCAAAGTTCATTTTTGTAGACTTGGAGGGAGTAACTTTTTGTTATTGCATGTGTGTAAAATTGTGAGCATCTTGTTGTTTTGTTGCACCCCGTTTATCCTTGGTTCTCCAAGCTTGGGGGTGGTCTCATAAGAGACCTAGGTTGGGTAGTGAGCACCCATGGTTCTCCATTTCTTTGTATTACAGGTTTGGAAGCCAAAGATTCATGTCAAAAAAGCTTGAAGAAATCCCCTCCTTGATGTGCTTGTATCAAAACCTCATGTGTTGTTGCATTGTTGATCTTGAGGAAGATTTCTCCTCTTGTTGTAAATTGTAAAGTTGTTACCCATTCTTGGGTCCTTTGTGAAGTGAAGTTGTTATGTCTATGTTGATCTTTCATTGAACATCTCCTTCAAATTGTATTATATAAATGGAATGTGAAAGTTCTTTCATCATAGAAATTTTGTAATGAATTTGATAAGATGACTATAATGAAAATGTCATTCATTTCTATCATGCCTATGAGAATTTTCTTCTTAAGATAGTGGAGTTATTTTCATGAAATGATATTCAAGATGATAAGAATTAAATATGATAGTTTTCAATGTCTTCCAAAGGTTAGCTTATGCATGGATATAGTAAGCTCTCTATTATAGTTTGGAAAATTTGTCATAGTTATGTAATCAAACTCAAATGAATAAAATTCTATGCTCACCCCTCAAAAATATGTAGTAGGAAACAAGGAACAAAAGAACATAATTGATTGCTTGTAGAAATCTCTTCAACTAATAATCAATCCATCAAACTCATTAGTATGATTCACTAATAAATTGATGCATCTATTGTTTCAAATTTATAAGCAAGCAAGTAAAAATAAAAATAGAAATGAAGGAGAAACCATGCTTCTGTTAATGACACTTCCCAGAATTTTATTTAGAGCATTTAGCTCTCTAGATTTTGTATGGGGAAGGAAAATATTCTCTTCCCACAGAGAATATTCCCCTTCCCCTCTTAACATAAACATCTAATAAAATTTAGTAGTCTAAACTACACTTAATCCCATGCTAATGCCAATACCACATTGATGATTAACCAAGTAAACCTCAACTAATAAATGACTCTTTCTATGACTTGTTTCCACTTGATATTGTGGCCCCCACATAGTCCTTCTTTCCATGGGCAGGTTACTGACATGGAAATAAAGTTTTAGTTACTTTTTTTTTGGGGTCAAGCTCACCATCCCTTGCATGAGTGCTTGGGTATTTGTGACTTGACACTTCACCTAAGCTTTTTATTAACTCCCCTTCTCATACTTACGCCATGCACATGAGCTGACTTGGCATTAATTTCCACTCAATCAGCAATCTACCTTCTTCCCATGCGCACTTGCATCTGACATTAGCATTTATCATGTTCATTCCTTCCATGGTAGTCTTCTCCATCCTTGCCATGCGTACCTCCACTTAAGCTGCACCTTGGGAAGAGCAAGGTACTTCTTGCTGACTTACTTTAACTTAATAATATTAACCTCCCCTTTTGGCTCCCTTGTAAACTGGGAAAATCCCATCCATGATATTTGGTGGGGCCCTCAATCTTGTCTCCTCTTGTCTTCTTGAAGTGCGCTCCCCTTTGACATTTATCATTGGTTAGTGGGTGTTGTAGGTTAGCCTAGGTGATAGTCTAGCCTTTAGGATATTTGAATTTGTTATTTTGTTATTTATTTCTATTGGTAATTACATAGTGTTTTAGATGATTTGTGTATGGAATTGATTAAGCACTAATTTTACTTATTAAAGATAAATTATTTTAGGGGAGAGTTAATAATGTTAGAGAATGTCTAGGAGATGTTACTTTTATATAACTTTTAATGTGTTAAAATATTAGATTAATGTTTTAAGTTTTTTTTAATTTGGTAACCTGTTTAAGTAAGACCAGCTATGTTAAACATTGGAGACTTATTTAATTGATTAAATTGACACTTAAGATGACAGTCTAATTATTTATTAAATGTTTTAGTAGGACATGTATTCAATAAATTAATCAATTGGTTAGAAAGTGATAGGTATGGTGAACCATTAGACTAGGGTTATTGGAGCATGACATTAGTCATTTAGATGACAATTATAACCTTTAGCCATTAAATTCTAATTTTGGAAATTAATGAATTAGACTAGTAGTTAGTAGTAGTAATGTTCCAACCTAATCAAGAATGAAGTAAATTATTAGTTTAGTAGTTTTTTTGGTATATGTTCATACACATCTAGCAGTGGAACTTCGTAACAAGATAATAGTCAATTCAATTAAAGTTCATTCAGATAACAGGACCTTCGATATTTGCTAGATGAGGACTTAGTTGAGATAGACCTCCTTGATATATGCATTTAATGTACTGTCATTTCTAGCAATTTCCTTATCATTTTAGCATAGGAGCATCCATGTTGAACCTTGGCAAAGTAAATAGGAGTACATGACAATGACTTTTAATGTTACATTTCACCCTTTTGAAAAAAAATTTGTTACATTTTTGGTTGTTTATTTTTGGGCATGACAAAATTATACTACAGTATCCCAAAAGAATCACATTTGAAGAACTGATAGAAGGTGCAACTATAACATCATAAGATAGATATGAAAAATCCATTGATGAAGAATAAGAAGAAGGAAACAACAACAATCATCCTACAGCTCACCTACAAGAATATCAGAATCTCAAATGGTAAAAGAAACACTAGCACACGACCTCGTAGAACCAAAGTTCCACTCCCTCTATGTTCAAGAGATAACAATAGACCCAACTCAGATGAAAATCTCAAAACCCAACATAGCATAACACCTAAGCAAGGGATCGTGAAAGATCTCTATCTCAAAAGGTACCACCAACTAATGATAAATAAAATATAATAAAGATTAAAAATACCAAAAAGTAACAATACCAAAACCAACCAGCAAATACAAAATACCAAATACCAAATATTGAACAAATACCAACCACCAAATAATAATGAAATACCAAAACACACCACTAGAGGAAAATACAAAAACTATGAAGGAGACTTAGGCTACATATTCTATAAGTTTGATCACATGGACAACTAATTGAGTAACCCTGAACTGGTCTCTCTAGACCCCATACCCTCTAGACCCTAGACCCTCAACATGACCCATGCAGAATCAGAACACCCTCTCATGAAGAAGGGAAATTCTAATCATACCTACTCTTAAGGTATCATCTCATTCCCATCCTTAGCCTATAAAAGCACTGGAGGAATGAGAAAGGCATACAATTATCTTATGAATATTTGTCTAACAAGTTTATTAAGCTATCAATTATTACATAACTTACGATAGCTTATCCTAGTACTAGCCTCTTTTGGATTTAGACCTAGGCTATTGTAAGTCACTCCCCTAAGATGCACCTATTTAACCTCCCCTAGGCTCACAATTCACAAATAAATCTCACAAATCATATAAAGCATGATAATCAATTTCAGTTCCATTCAATAATTGGAACTCGCGCTAGTCTTGAAACCATAATCCCATAATTACACACTGGTCCTCAAAGCATAACATCATAAAAACATACTCTCTCAAAGATTTCACAAACTAATAAGATTAAAATGAAAAAAGTTCGGGCAAAAAGATCGAAACCATTATCACATTACAAATATTGTAAATATATATGCCATAGTAAAAAGGTAAAACCCCAAGCATCTAGTAAGAATTTCGAAAAGCCAACTTAATGCTACCCATACCGATAATCAAATATAACAAAGAAAACTCCAATAATAAACACATCAATATGAAATTCTTATCAAATAATATTTAATTTTATATAATTATATATAATTATTATTCTTATTTTTTTGTTTTTCTAAAAGAATTCTCGTGTATAAATTTTATTTATTTATTTCTAAAAATAGAATACCACTACATGCAAATAAATATATGTTTCTCAAATAACATGTAACTGAATATATCTTCCTTAAATAACATACAACTGAATATATTTTCATTTAATAACATACAACTAAATATATCTTCTTTAAATAACACGTAATTGAATATATCATTCTTAACTTACACGCAACTGAATATATCTTCCTTAAATAACATGTAACTGATTATATCATTCCTAACTATCATGCGACTCAATATATATTCCTTAAATAACATGCAACTAAATATAGCATTGCTAACTAACATGCAACTGAATATATCTTCCTTAAATAACATGCAACTGAATATATCTTCATTAAATAACATGCAACTGAATATATCTTCCTTCAATAACAGGCAACTGAAAAATATATTTTATAAATAACATGCAACTGAATATATCTTCCCTAAATAACATCCAACTGAAAATATATCTTCTAAATAGCATGTGACTTAATATATCTTTCTTAAATAACATGAAACCAAAAATATCTTTTCTAAATATCATGCAACTAAATACATCTTCCCTAAATAATATGCAACCAAACATATCAAGTTCCTAAATAACATGCAACCGAATATATCTTCCCTAAATAAAATGCAACTGAATATATCTTTTCTAAATAATATGCAACTGAATATATCTTTCTTAAATAATATGTAACAGAATATATCTTCTTTAAATAACATGCAACTATGAATCTCTTTTCTAAATAACATGCATCTAAATATATCTTCCATAAATAACATGCAACTGAATATATCTTTCCTAAATAACATGCAACTAAATATGTCTTCTTTAAATAACATGCAACTAAAAATATCTTTTCTAAATAACATGCAACTGAATATATCTTCCCTAAATAACACGCAATTGAATATATCTTTCTTAAATAACATGCAACTGAATATATATCTTTTATAAATAACATGCAACAGAATATATCTTCATTAGATTATATGCAACTGAAAATATCTTTGCTAAATAACATGCAACTAAATATATCTTCCCTAAATAACATGCAACTAAAAATATATTTTCTAAATAATATGCAACTCTATATTTCTATTTAAAAATCATGTATTTTCTCTAAAAATGACCTCTTTCAAAACTCTCAAAATCATACAAGACCATAATTAAAATTAAATCAAAACAAAACTTTTAAAGAAAACTCTAATCAAATTATCTTTCCTCGCATTCCTGATTATCAAAGAAGCACATCTTATTAACAAACACTCATTATTTATAGACAAGATCTAATCAAACATGAAGAAGACAATGATTTCAATGGAGAAATTTTAAAGATTTTAGCACATTACCTTAATATACAAAGTTGAATAAAAAATTCAATTGCAAATCTTGAAAAACCCAAAGCTTTCGAAAACACCAAAACTTTAATCCTCCAAAAATTTAAGAAGAAAGAATTCTTCAACACCTGATTGAATTATTCTTAAATGCTCTCATAGCTCTCACACATAGAAAACACAAATACCAGAGTTGAAATAATGCAACTCCAAAATTTAAAAAAAATAGAACTCAATTGTTAAAAACAATAAAGTCGTTAACTCCAAATCACAAAAATAAGAACTCAACTACAACATTTTTTTTATCAACTTTAATTTATTAAAAGAGTTATTTATATAATTTTCTCAACTTTAAGTCAATTTAACTCAACTTGATTTTAAAAGGTTAAGTTCTAATTTTATAACAAAGTGTTTTTTAATTTACATTATTTAATTTTAATTATTTTGAAAAATGCAACTCAACTAATAACTAGTTAACTCAAATTGCAAATTTAAATTTAATTTTTATTTAATAATTATTAAATTTTTCAATTAATTAATTTTGATTTTGTAATTAAATTAATTATTAAATATAGATAATTAATTAATTAACCTTACATTTAATATTTTAATATATCATAGGGTGTAACTATTTAATCTCATTTAATTAATCTTAATTAATTTCTTAATCCATTTTAACACTAAAGCAACATCAAACCACATGACATGCAACCATGAAATAAAACTCACTAAACCAAAAGACAACAATTATGCTTAAAGGAAGGGCTCACAAATTTACATCATTTTGATGAATCTGGATAGGTAGAAAATTAGATGCTTGTCCATTATTTCAGAATAATTAATTGATTGGGTTGGGATTAGACCTGTATGTTATCTCCCCCCTCTTACCATTGAGATATTATGATAGGGTATATACATCTTGACAATTCAGGAAAGTCGATGCTTGGTACCTAAAATTTTGCATAAAAGATAAGCATGTACATACATGTATAAATATAAACAAGCAATGGCAGAGATTAGTTGGTCGTGTGGATCTCGCAAGAAAGCAACTATGACTTTTTTCTTGAACTACATTAAGCACGTCAAATAAAAATATAAAATATACACGTCAACCATACACATGCAAGTATGGGGTCATTAAAACTATAAACATAATATATATAACATCAAATCTATTTAAGAATCTATACAAAGACAAAAAGTGGGCTAAAAGAGTCTAACTAATTAACCTAAAAATAAAACTATGGGAGGGGTATTACATCCACCTTCCCTAAAATTAGGCTTACTCTTAGAAGCCTACAAATAAATAAGGATATGCATCCCTCAATCACGAAGAATCTAACTAAGACAAAATACAAAATGATATCTAAAAACAAGCCAAAAAATAAGCACATGATATATAGTCATTAAGAGCAATATAATTCTATTTTAAGAATAAACTAAAAATTGCATTGATCAATCATTAATTATTCAACAATTTAAATAGATCTAAATATTTATTCATTCATTATTATACAAAACATCTAGTTATCAATTGTATAAAGCACACATTTATATCTACATCAAATAATGAGTTGAGAGGTTCCTACAAACCTATTTAATGCAACACTCAAATAAAATTCAATATGAACATACAAATTTAATATCATACCTCTAAGTTCCTAAACAATATTATGAAATAAGAGAGTTATATGTCTAAGTTTTTATTTCAAGTTTTCAACTATTTAGACATCTAGTAGGCATACCAACTCTCAGAGTTCCTAGTGTAGAAACTCGGGCTCTAATACCAAGTGTAATGCCCTACCAAGGAACCTAGGATAAATTAACCTAAAGCATGTTACTAAGTTTACAAAATAAATTTTTTTTCTTATGATTTTACAAAATAATAATGATAGTTCAATGTGGAATTAATATGACATAAGATACAAATAAGTACATAAGTATAACTCAATTCCAATTAACAATTCTCAAGGGTTCCATGACCTACAATTGTGTATACATTTATAATTAATTATTTTAGATTAAGTATATTTACAAATCTCTCATATAGAAATTAATAACAAATAAATTATCTGATGCAGGAGCATCCTGGGTGTAAGAGCAATCTTGCATCACCCAAAAATATTTCTGTTTGCTTTTCAATAAGGGTTATCTTGTGTAGAGCTGCTATTTATGGAAAATTACTATTTTTAGTAAGTTGGTCATATGATCTCAGAATGTTTTGATTTCACAGTTGGAGGTTCATCCTAATCATTTCAGCCTGGCAGTTGAGTTTCATTGCCACATCATCAGTATTGGCGAAGTTATTGAGGTTTTTGGGTATGAAATCTTTCTGGTCAATTTTGAAGGCATTAGAGGCTCCGGATCACGATCGACCCCCGACTGATTGGTGCTTGCACTTGTCAATTGTTGTAGATCTCATCATGGCGTTTCTAAAAAGTGGTTACAATAGAAAAATAGAGCTACGGTTAGAAAGTTATGGCCTCCAGAAGTTGGGTTCCCTAAAATCATATTTTGTATTTCTTTTGAGCCAACCCTATTGTAAAAATTGTGAAAATAAAATAATTATATGTATAGTCAGCCTTAAGGGCTAAATTTATGGAATCTTCTCAGGTGGTGGAAATTGCCTATATAAAGAAGGCCCGTAGTGTTGTCTAGGCAGCTCTGGGTATTGATTCGAGGCTTTCTCGTACAAAATATTGTAAGGGAATGCCCATGTGGCTTTACATATTATAATTCTGAAAGTTTGTAATTCCACATTTGTGGAGATAATAAGAAGCCAATTTTTTGTTCTTATTTCTCTGTTTCTGTTATGTGTTTGTGGTATTAAAGGGGAGCACCCTTCATCAAGTGGTATCAGAGCAGGAGTTCCTGAGTGTGTAAACATATCACCAATTGTGAGGTGGTTTACACCAGGACCGTGGGTTAGGGTTTCTATGTAAATAGATCACCGACTGTGAGGCAGTTTGCACCAGGACTGTGGTTAGGGTTTCAGTGTGCATCGCGAAAATGCCTCCACAAAGAGAACGTGGCAGAAGAGTTGGTGCTATGACACCTGAGGTTAGAGAGCTGCAGAGACAAGTGTAAGCATTGCAAGAAGAGATTTGCAAAAGAATGAATCTTAATGTCAGAGACGAAAGCGAGGATGAAGCTGAAGAAGAATATCAAGAAGGAGAAGTCGAAGTTGTGAACCAGGAGGAAGAAAGACTTTTTTGGGTCATTTCCAAGATTGGGAAAAGACCTAAGATTGAGGTTCCTATATTTTCTGAAAATCTTAACCCAAAAGAATTAATCGACTGGATCAATGAATGTGAGGAATATTTTGAGTATGAAGATGTTGAGGATCCTGATAGGGTCAAATTTGTGAAGGCTAGACTGAAAGGTCATGCGAAGATCTAGCGGCAAGAGATTCAATTGGAGCGAAATAGAAGAGGGAAAGATAAAATCACAAGATGGGATTGGATGGTGGATAAATTAAAGTGATAGTTTATTCCTGTTGATTATGAGCTTGACCTACTAAAGAAAATACAAAGTTTGAAGCAAGCAGGAAGATCTGTTCAGGAGTATACAAAGGAGTTCTATCGACTCCTCATCAGAACAGGCCATGCAGAATCTGATAAGGAGAAAGTTACCCGATACCTTAATGGGTTAAGGCCAAGCATTTAGGAGGAGTTGAATCTAGTTCGAATGAATAGTATTGAGAAGGCATACCAGTTTGCCCTAAAAGTAGAGGAAAAGTTGAACAAGAAGTTTGAGAGTAGACAAAATAGAAGAGGTCGCAGTGGACGATCTGGTGGACAGTCCTATGGAGGCTGAAATGAAGATTCAAAAAAGAAGGATGAGGCCATTACCAGTCAGAATCAGTGGGGAAACAACTCCAATCATTTCCAAGATCAGAATAATAGAGATCAGAAAGGAAGAGGAAGAGGACAAGGATCTGGAAGAGGAGGCTTCTGTGGAACATGTTTTCACTGTGGAGAAGAAGGTCATAGGGCATTTGAATGTCCTTAGTGCCAAGGAAGAACAGACATGAGAAATGAAGGCCATGCCAGAGTTGTGCATGTAGATGAAGATGCCAGATCGTCATATTCTAAAGATGCTGAAAGAGGAGAAACAATGATTAATAGAAGAGTCCTATTGAGTGGTCAAAATGAACCTGAACAAAGGAGGAGCCTGTTTCGCACTAGGTGCAAGTGTGAGGGTAAGTGTTGCGATGTGATTATTGATAGTGGAAGCACTAAAAATTTGGTGTCAAAAGAGATGGTGACAAAGTTGAAGCTCAAGAGACAGAAACACCCACATCCATATCACATTTCCTAGGTACAAGATGACCACAATGTCATGGTCAATGAACAATTCCTAGTGAAGTTCAAGATTGGCAGATATTAGGATGAGCTACTATGTGATATCATATCTATGGATGTATGTCATATGTTGTTGGGTAGACCATGACAGTTTGACAAATGTGTTGTACATGATGGTTGTGTGAGTACCTATTCCCTAACAAAGGATGCAGTGTGACATAAGCTAAAGCCATTGAATGACACAGAAGAAAAGGTATGTGGTAGTGAAAGAATAAATTTTATTGATGGAAGAGAGTTCCTAGATGGTATGAGGCATGAGCATGTGTGTTTTTCTTTAATTCCAAAAGCTAGTAAAGAGGAAGTAAAAGATGTTGCTATAGAAGTTGCAGATTTATTGAATGAGTTTTAGGATATTGTATCTGATAATGTGCCTGATGGATTACCACCAGTCAGGAAGATCAGTCATCAGATGGACTTAATCCCAGGAGTGAGTTTTTTAAATAAGGTAGCATATAGAATGACACCTGCAAAAAGTGAGGAGTTGAACAGATAATTACATGAGTTTTTGTAGAAAGGATTGATCCGTGAGAGTTTGAGTCCCTGTGTTGTACTAGCAGTATTAGAACCAAAGAAGAATGGAGAGTGGAGAATGTGTATAGATTCTAGAGAAATAAACAAGATCACAATCAAGTACAGGTTTCCATTGCCATGAATGGATGATATTATGGACTGTTTGAGTGGAGCTGTGTATTTCTCAAAGATAGATCTAAAGAGTGGATATCATCAAATTTGGATTAGAGAAGGAGATGAATGGAAGACTGCCTTCAAGACAAAGGAAGGACTGTATGAGTGGTTAGTCATGCCTTTTGGGCTAACCAATGCACCAAGCACTTTCAAGAGGCTGATGAATGAGGTTCTAAAAGAATTTCTGGGTAAGTTTGTCATTGTTTACTTAGATGATATTTTGATCTTTATTAAGATATTGGAAGAGCATATGATGCATATTCATATGGTGTTTGAGAAGTTAAGAGATGAGAAATTGTTGATTAATTTGAAGAAGTGCAGTTTTATGAAGAAAGAGTTAGTGTATTTGAGATTTGTAATTTCAGTAGAAGGTCTAAAAATGGACCCAGAGAAGGTAAAGGCTATCCTTTAATGGTCTACTCCAATGAGTGCTATTGAGGTAAGGTCTTTTCATGGTTTGGCTAGCTTTTACAGAAAGTTTATCAGAAATTTTAGTAGTATTTGTGGACCCTTGACTAAAACAATGAGAGGGGATAGAAAAGAGTTTAAGTAGACTAATGGGGCAGAAAAACTTTTTAATTGTTGAAACAAAAAGTTGCAGAACAACCTATTTTAGCACTTCCAAATTTTAATAAGGTGTTTCAAGTAGATTGTGATGCTAGTGGTACTACAATAGGAGTTGTTATGAGCCAAGAAGTGGAGACATTATCTACTTCCTAAGGAGTTTGTTTTGTATACTAATCATCAAGTTTTGCAATATTTGAATAGTCAAGGAAAGTTAAATCAGATGCATTTGAAATGGGTTGAGTTTTTGCAGAGTTATACATTTGTTTTGAAATATAGGAGTGGACAGTCTAATAGAGTTGCAGATGCCCTTAGTAGAAGGCAACTATTGCTGACAGAGATGCAGATTGAGGTGGTTGGGTTCAATGAACTCAAAAATTTGTATCGAGAGGATCCTGATTTTGGTGAAGCTTGAAAAGCTTGTAAAGAACTTGTTACTCTAGACAGAATGAAGTGACTAGATTTCATCATTCAGGATGATATGCTATTTAGAGGGAGTCAGTTGTGCATTCCAAAAAGTTCTATGAGGGAGAGTCTCATCAAGGAGAAGCATAGCAGAGGATTGGCTGGACATTTTGGTCATGATAAAACCCTTGCTTTGGTTAGTGAGAATTATTATTGGCCATAGTTGCAGCAAGATGTCAAGAAGTTTGTATAGAGTTGTAGAGTATGTTAGATAGAAAAAGGAGTGAAGCAAAATATAGAGTTGTATCAACCATTACCTGTACCAGAGAAACATTCGGAGGATATCAGCATGGACTTTGTTCTTGCTTTACTGAGGACTCAGCGGAGACATGATTCAATTTTTGTGGTGGTTGACAGGTTTTCAAAGATGGCACATTTCATTCCCTACAAGAAGACTAATGATATTGTTCATGTAACAGAATTATTTTTCAAAGAAGTAGTGAGACTACATGGTTTGCCAAAGACTATAGTTTTAGATTGGGACACTAATTTTGTTAGATATTTTTGACACACATTGTCAAAAAATTTAAAGACAAATTTGAAGTTCAGTTCATCACATCATCTACAGATTGATGGATAGAAAGAGGTGGTGAATAGAAGTTTGGGAAATTTGCTGAGATGTTTGGTTGGAGACAAGCCAATAGGATGGGATTTGATTTTACCATAGGCAAAATTTGCATTCAATAATTTTGTCAACAGGAGCACTGGTAAATCACCATTCTAGATTGTATATGGAAGTAGTCCAAGAAATGCATTTGAATTGAGAAATATAGATAAAGAAGAAATAAGTAGTGCTGAAGCTAAGGATTTTGCAGAATATTTGAAGAACATGCATGGGGAGGTGAGGAAGCACATTACCAAGATGAATGCGCAGTATAAGGCTAAGGCAGATGAGAAAATGAGGCATAAGGAATTTCAAGTTGGGGATGAAATCATGGTTCATTTGCGGAAGGAGTGATTTCGAGTTGGTACATATAACAAGTTGAAAATGAAGAAGTTTGGACCATGTAAGATACTAAAGAAGCATGATTCAAGAAATGCATATGAGGTAGAATTGCCTAGTGAGCTGAATATTTCAGTAGTGTTTAACATTTTAGATTTGATAGAGTATCATGAAGGAGGTGTTGAAGATGAGATCACAGTGGCACAGTGGAGTATTCCAGCAAGTGGTTCAGATATCAAGGAGATTAAAGACATACTGGATAGTCATGTTGGCAGAAGCACAAGGAATAGGACATATGAAGAATATCTGGTCAAGTGGAAAGGGAAACCTATTGAAGATTCATCATGGTTGACAAGGGAGGAGGTTAACCATCTTGGTTTTCCTTTACACACCTGAGTCGTGACAGGGTCACTTCTCAAATTACCCTGGGTGTTTGATGCAGGAGCATCCTGGGTGTAAGAGCAATCTTGCATCACCCAAAAATATTTTTGTTTGCTTTTCAATAAGGGCTATCTTGTGTAGAGCTGCTATTTATGGAAACTTACTATTTTTAGTAAGTTGGTCATATGATCTCAGAATGTTTTGATTTCACAGTTGGAGGTTCATCCTAGTCATTTCAGCCTACCAGTTGAGTTTCATTGCCACATCATCAGTATTGGCGAAGTTATTGAGGTTTTTGGGTACAAAATCTTTCAGGTCAATTTTGAAGGCTTTAGAGGCTCTGGATCACGATCGACCCCCGACTAACTGGCGCTCGTGCGTGTCAGGCACTGTAGGTCTCGTCATGGTGTTTTCGAAAAGTGGTTACAATAGAAAAATGGAGCTACAGTTAGAAAGTTATGGCCTCCAGAAGTTGGGTTACCTAAAATCATATTTTGTATTTCTTTTGAGTCAACCCTATTGTAAAAATTGTGAAAATAAAATAATTCTATGTATAATCGACCTTAAGGGCTAAATTTTTGGAACCTTCTAGGGCAGTGGAAATTGCCTATATAAAGAAGGCCTGTAGTGTTGTCTAGGCAGTTCTGGGTAGTAGATCTGGGTATTGATTCGAGGTGTTGTCCTACAGAATATTGTAAGGGAATGCCCATGTGGCTTTACATATTGTAATTCTGAAAGTTTGTAATTCCACATTTGTGGAGATAATAAGAAGCCAATTTTTTGTTCTTGCATATTGTTGTTGTTTCTCTAATTTTGTTATGTGTTTGTGGTATTAAAGGGGAGCACCCTTTATCATTATCACATAAATGAATACATAGATACAAATAATACATAAAAGTGCATACAATAGACCAACATCCACTACATAAGTCATAGAGTATACAGAAATAATCAAGTACAAAGTATAGTACAATATCCCAAAAGAATCACATCTGAAGCACTAATACAAGGTACACATATAACATCATAATATAGATATGAACAAGCTTTCGATGAAGAATAAGAAGGAAACAACAAAAAGCATCCTCCAGCTCCACTACAAGAATGTCATAATCTCAAATGGTAAAATAAATAGTACCACCTAGCCTCGTAGAACCAAAGGTCCACTCCCATCATGTTGAGGAGATAACAAAAGACCCAGCTTGAATAACAATCTCAAAATATAACATAGTATAATACCTAAGAAAGGGATCCTTAAAGATCTCTATCTCAAAATGTACCACCAACTAATGATAAAGAAAAGATAATAAATATTAAAAATACCAACAACTACTAATACCAAAACTAGTAACCAGATACAAAATACTAAATATGAAATATTGAACAAATACCAACCACCAGATAATACTAAAATATAAAGACACGCCACCAAAGGGAAATACAAATACTATGGAGGAATATTAGGCTATATACTATAGGAGTGTCATCACATGGACAACTACTTGATTAATCTTGGACTCGTCTCTCTAGACCCCATAACCTCAAGCATTTATCAGGTTGAGTTACCTGGACTTGTCACTCTGGACCCTAGACTCTCAACATGACCCATGCAAAATCAAAACACCCTCTCATGAAGAAGATGAAGTCTAATCATACCTACTCTGTAGGTATCATCTCATTCCCATCCTTATCCTATACAATAACTCAAGGAATGAGTGAGGCTTACAATTATATTATTAATATTTGTCTAACAAGTTTATTAAGTTATCACTTAATACACAACTTATGATAGGTTACCCTGATACTGGCCTCTTTTTGATCTAGACCCCTATTGTAAGCCGCTCCCCTAAGATGCACCTATTTAACCTCTCCTAGGCACATAAGTCATAAATAAATGTTACAAATCATATAAAGTATGATAATCAATTCCAGTTCCATAAAAGATAACTGGAACTGACACTGGTCCTCAAACTATAATCCCCACAATTACATAGTGGTCATCAAAGCATAACATCATAAAAACATACTCCCTCAAAGAGTTTCCAAACTAATAAGATTAAAATTAGCAAAGGTTGGGTAAAAAGATTGAAACCATTATCATAAATTACAAATATTATAAATATCTATGCCACAGTAAAGAGGTAAAACTCCAAGCCTCTGGTAACAATTCCTAAAAGGCATCTTAATGCTACCCATATCGATAATCAAACACAACCAAGAAAACTTCAATAATAAAAACATAAATATAAAATTCTCATAAAATAATATTTAATTATACATAATTAAAAATTTTATTTTTATGTTTTTCTAAAACAATTCTCCTATATAAATTTTATTTATTTATTTCTAAAAGTAGAATACCACTACATACAAATTAATATATAACTTTCTCAAATAACATGCAACTGAATATATCTTCCTTAAATTACATGAAACTGAATATATATCTTTCCTAACTAACATGCAATTGAATATATTTTCATTAAATAATATTCAACTAAATATATCGTAAATAACATGGAACTGAATATATGATTCTTAACTAACAAGCAACTGAATATATCTTTCTTAAATAACATGCAACTATATATATAATTATTAATTTACATACAAATGAATATATATTTCTTAAACGACATGAAATTGAATATAGCATTCCTAACTAACATGCAACTGAATATATCCTCCTTAAATAATATTGCAACTGAATATATCTTCATTAAATAACATGCAACTGAATATATATTTCTTAAATAACATACAACTTAAAATATCTTTTCTAAATAACATGCAACTGATTATATTTTTCCTAAATAACATGCAACTAAAAATATATTTTATAAATAACATGCAACTGAATATAGCTTTCTTAAATTACATATAACTAAAAATATCATTTCTAAATAACATGCAACTAAATATATCTTCTCTAAACAATATGGAATTGAATATATCTTTCCTAAATAACGTGCAACCAAATATATCTTCTTTAAATAACATACAACTGAAAATATCTTTTTTAAATAACATGCAACTGAATATATCTGTCTTAAATAACATTCAACTAAATATATTTTCTTTAAATAACATGTAACTAAAAATATCTTTTCTAAATACCATGCAGCTGAATATATCTTCCCTAAATAACATGTAACTGAATATATCTTTCCTAAATAACATCAAACTAAATATATCTTCTTTAAATAATATGCAACTAAAAATATCTTTTCTAAATAACATGTGACTGAATATGTCTTCCCTAAATAACATGCAAATGAATATATCTTTCCTTTAAAATAACATGCAACCAAATATATCTTATTTAAATAACATGCAACTAAAAATATCTTTTCTAATTAACATGCAACTAAGTATATCTTCATTAAATAAGATGCAACTAAAAATAAGTTTTCTAAATAAAATGCAATTGAAAATATCTTTTGTTAATAACATGCAGCTGTATATTTATATTTAAAAATCATGTATTTTCTCTAAAAATGAACTCTTTCAAAACCCTCAAAATCATAGAAGGTCATAATTAAAAGTGAATCAAAGAAAAACTTTTAAAGAAAAATCTAATAAAATTATGCTTTCTAACTTTCCTGATTATCAAAGTAGTGCATCTTTTTAAAAAACACTCATTATTTACACACAAGATCTAATCAAACATGAAGGAGATAATGTTTTCAATGGAGAACTTTTAAGGATTTTAAGACCTTACCTTAATACACAAACTTGAATAAAAAAAATCAATCCCAAATCTTGGAAAATCCAAATATTTCAAAAACACCAAAACTTTAATCCTCAAAAAATTTGCCAAGACAGAATTCTTCAATACTTGATTGAATTAATCTCAAATGGTCTCCTACGTCTCTTATATAGAAAACACAAATACCAAAGTTGAAAGAATGCAACTTCAAAATAGCAAAATAGAACTCAACTGTTAAAAATAATAAAGTAGTTAACTCCAAACCACATAAATAAGAACTCAACTTCAACATTATTTTTATCAACTTTAATTTATTAAAAGAGTTATTTATTTAATTTTCTCAATTTTAAGTCATTTTAACTCAACTTGAATTTAAAAAGTTAAGTTCTAATTTTATAACAAAGTTCTTTTTTTTTTTGGTAAAAGGCCAAAGCCAAGAAATTTTATTAATTATTAAAAGTGCTACAAAAACCCTGCTCAGTGCAAGCACTGGTAGGAAAGAGGGGGGCTGAGAAAACCTCTAGCCTTTCCTAGGAACTTAGTCTAGATTCTAATACATGAATTTCTAAGAGGGAATTCCCTCATTTTCCATATTTTAAAGTGCACATATATTACAAAAGAAAAAGATATTCTACAATTTGATTTGTTTAAGCCTTGATGTTTTGGATTGACAAATCCTATGTTGAGTCGTTTCCTTGACACTAGCACTTGAGGACTCATGTCGATCCTTGTTGAAATCTATTAACAATTTTTTTCATGACTTATGTTCTTGCTTTACCTATCACATCTCAGCTTGGACTAAGATTTGCATTAGTTTGTTCACGATTGTAAAAGAATAAATCATTGATACTAAAATTAATTGATATTGATGAAACAAAGTAGCCTATATTTACCCTTACCAAGAGTGGCTTAAATAAGGAGAAGAGCTTTCTTTGTTTTCTCAGCCTCCAGAAAGATCTAAAGACCTTGTCTTATAACTATTAGACTCCCAAGACTATTAAAAGGAAGAGATTAGAGTAAAAAAGGAGCATATCCTTACTTATGATTCATAAGCTTGACTTCATTGTTAAATTTTACTTCAAAAAGTTGATTTTATAAGTTATTGCGGTTTATGAAAATAATGGTCTAGAGATCTTATTTATATCATTAAATCTATAACCCCTCTTATGACTTATGACCTTCACAAATGACCCTATTACTTTAAGGTACTACAAAAAAAACAAAAACTCTGAGATGATAGTGGAAACTAAGGCTCAACTAGATGTAAGTATTCCTAATGCTGCCTATGTTGGTGTCTAGGATAGATGGAAGCCTCTCATTATAGACCTTGTAAGAGAGCTAGTAGAGATCAAAAAGATAAGAATATACAAAGCAAACCAAAAATAAAAGGCAGAAAAACTTTCCACTCAAAAACATGAGCAGAGCCTCTAAAAAATTAAACCTAAGAAAGCCTAAAAGAGATCAAAAAGAAAATCCTAAAGAAAAAAACCTCATGAAGTTCCTTATCCTAAAGTCAACATAGATAAATCTATGTTGACTTTAAGATAATGATCCTAACGGAGAATAAGGCTGAGCAGGATCAGGCGTCAAGAAAGGGAAAAATTGCTTTCATATATCTAAGCCTATTTAGTCTCATAGGGTGAGAGGGGAATTATCCTAAATTAAATATAAAGTTGAATGCTAGATGCCTATCTTGAAATAGAAACCATTATTGGGGAAGCATCTTGGCTGTGACAATGGTAGGGCCTATCAGCTTTCTAAGAAAAAGAAAAAACAAAATGAGTAAAGATAGCACTTGTCTGATGAAGTTGCAATACAATTTATCCTTTCTCTTAAATATGCGAAATGAAGCATCCAAAATGTGCCAAATGAAAGTGCCCAAAAACTTATAATCCTTTTGTAGGCCTAATTATTTTAAGAATTAAATTGAAAACATTCATCATTTTAAACATAGTTTCCCATCATAATGTAAAATTAAGAACAAAACAATATATTCACACACACACACACACACACACACACACACACACACACACACACACACACACACACACACATATCATATGTATTTATACATTTATATAAATAACTATATATATGTGTGTGTGTGTGTGTGTGTGTGTGTGTGTGTGTGTGTGTGTTGGATATTGCTAATGCATGGGGAGGTGATTGAGACATTTAATATGTTTAATCACTACATTATTGAATGGGCACTCATACTGTTGTCATTTTTGTTTTGTCACTAATGTCAATGTATGTTTCTGTGAGAGAATTAGACTGGTTATCACAATGTACAAACACTATATGGATGTTTCAGATATTGTGAAGATAGATGAGAGTTTAGGAGGATGTTGTGATCTTATATCCAAGATCGCATCATTTATTTCTTCATATTGGATGAGTTACAATTTTTTTGGAGAAGACTGGTCACTTTCTGTGACAGTGAGAAATGACAAAGTTAGTCTTTGTGTTTTGTGTATATCTTTCAGAAGATATGGAATTAGTGCATGTGAACTTTAGAGATGAAAGATAGAGTATTGAAGAGTGTTCTATGGACTACACAAGTTATGAAATGTAGCATGACGTTAGCTATGGTGTGTACTCTATAAAGTGATCTATTTGGAAGCTGACTACAAAGAAGTAGAATGTATGATGGATGGTAAACTTGAATTAAGGATGTTGGTCCTTAATTGTTGTAATATAATCATTATAGACTTGTTATAGATATTGTGTGTGTCTTAGCAAGGGTTTATGTAAATATTTGTAATTAGGAAAGCCTTATGGGCCATCATGTTTATAATAATTTTAATAAGGTATAAATGAAAGGTCTTTTCTTTGGAAAAAAGATGTAGGAGAAGAAGTTGATATAGAGAGGTTGTGAAAGCTATGAGCTTTTGTCTATTATATATAGAGTAGAGGTTTATTGGTGGACTTCATTGGAACTAATCAAGAAAAGATAGTTGCTACCGAATAATTCAAAAGATTGTGTATTTCTTCATATACACTTTTGTTGCAAACGATGAGTTCTTAAGGTGGACTTAACCTTCTTTGTACAGTGAGCCCTCCCTTTTGTTGTTGAGTCCTAACAAGGTCTATCCTCTAATAAGGACTATGTACTGTAATGTTTCAATAAGGTCCTAACAGGGTTATATCTTCCAACAAGGATAACTATACTCTCAGTACACCATTTGTGGGTGTTAATTCCCACTAGGATTTTTACCTTTAATAGGGTTTCCCTGAGACCAAAATATTGTGCTATTGTGTTGGCAATCATTTTGTTCATTGGATCTGATATTGTGTTGCTTAAAGTTTAAAGTTTAATAATATGTTATACAACTGATTCACCCCCCTCTTAGTTATATTGTGGCATGTTATTCCTAACAATTGGTATCAAAGCAAGTGGTCCTTAGAGAGAAAGCTTAATAGATTGAGGTGACCTTGGAGATGGCATTCTATAGGAAGGATAGCCCAAAATTTTATCCTAAGAATTTTGACAATTGGAAGAACAAAATGTGAACTCACCTATTTTTTTTTGGGATTGACTATTGGTTTATTACAAGGAACAAGATAGCTATAAAGATAGAAGATGAATTGACAACAACTACTGAGGATGAATAAAATATATTTTCACTGAACATGATCACAAGAGAAGAATTCATCAATGTACTCTCTAAAGGACATTTTACTAAAGTTAAAGACTTGGATTTGGCATTCCAAATTTGGGAAAGATTAGAGGCACTATAAGGAGGCAAGTATACCAAACAAGAGAAGTTGCAAAATTGGAAGATAAAGATGGAGAAGCTACAAATGAATGAGGATAGAAGCATTAAGGCCTATGTTCAAAGGGTAATAGAAGTTGTAGTTGGAATCAGAAATTATGGAGGAACTTATGATGAAGAATAACTTATTGCGAAGATCTTCAGATCACTAACACCTGCTTACAAGTTCAAGACTATGTCTATTCAAGAAACTATACCTTTGAATCCAAAATTTAGCAGAGAGATTTTGATTGCAAAGATAACTACTTTTGAAGTTGTGAAATTAGGAGAAGTTGTACCTAAAGTTGAATCTTCATTTAAGGCATCCACACATAAGAAATTGTCTGCACTTCTGAGCACCAGCAAAGAAGACCTAAAAGAAGAGCTTGGTGAGTATGCTATGGAACGAGAAGAGATAATGATAGAAGAAAGAAAGATGGATGAACTTGTTGCACTAATTGCTAGAAGAGAAAAAATAGGTAAGGGAAAGTTTGAAGGCAAGTTACCCTTGAAGTGTTTTTCATGCAATAAGGTAGGTCATTTTTCATCTAGATGTCCTACAAGAGTTTCTAGGTACAAACCTAATTATGAAATGATTAAAAGGGATAGAGAATGTTATTATGCTAGTGAAGGAATCTCTGATGATGATGATTTAGATTGTGAAGAGATCAGATTCGTTGCTATTAGAGATGAACCAGTACATGAAGAAAAAGCTTTAGTATCTCATGTTGACAAGAAAATTGAATGGATAATTGACAGTGGTTGTTCTGATCATATGACAGGTTATAAGAATAAGTTTGTTAAATTAATAAAGTATTATGGAGGTGTTATGAGGTTTGGGGACAATCTCCCTAAATCTATCAAAGGAGTAGGATCCATTACTCTAGATGGAAAGACTAATACAAAGAATGTACTACTTTTTGAAGGATTGGAACATAATTTGTTGAGTGTTGGATAGTTAATGGATAAAGAGTTTTAGTTAAATTTTGTTAATGGTAAAGATTTTATTAGAAGTAAGGAAGGAAAGCTGATTGCAATCAATACAAAATTTAGGGGTAATGTATTTTAATTAAACACATCTAAAGCCTCTTGTTTTGTTACAAAGGTAGATGAAAGATGGTTATGGAATAGGAGATTTTGTCATGTTAATTTTGGTAACATTTTGAAGGAAAGTATGGCTAATGCAGTAAGAGATCTACTAAAGATTGTGAAACCATCTAACATTGTATGCAAAGAATATGTTATGGGAAAATAGACTAGAAATAGTTACAAAAGAAAAGCATATACATCAAAAGGAAAGTTGGATTTGGTACATACAGATCTATGTGGACCTAAAAGAACAAAATCATACTATGGTGAAAGGTATTTTATACTTTTTGTTGATGAATTTTCTAAAATGATGTGGGTTACTTATTTAAGAGAGAAATCATAAGATTTTGATAAATTCAAGTTGTTCAAAGAAAAAGTAGAGAATGAATTAGGTTTAAAGATTAAGTGTTTAAGGTCAAACAGAGCTGGTGATTTTACTTCAGACTTATTCAATTCATATTGCAAAGAGCATGGGATAAAGAGATAGACATCTTCTCCTAGGACTCCACAACAAAATGGGATAGGAGAACAATGGAATAGGACTATACTTGATGTTGCTAGGACAATGTTGATTGAAGGAAATGTATCTCATGTAAATTGGAGAGAGGTTGTTGGAATAACAGTGTATACATTGAACAAAATTCAAATCAGAGAAGGTACAAGTAAGACTCCCTATGAATTATGGTTTGTTCATACTCCTACTATAAAATATTTTAGTATATTTGGTAGCAAGTGTTATATCAAGAGAGATGATGAGATAAAGAAGTTTGATGCTAGAAGTGATGAAGGAATTTTTCTTGGTTACTCTATTAAAAGAAAGCCTTACAAATGTTTCAATCTAAGATTGAGGAAGATGATTGAAAGTAACATTGTAAGAATAGATGATAAGTTTCAGATACAAGAAAGAATGTATGACAGTAATCAGAGTGCAGAGATAAAAGAAACTACTACTGTTGAAGAAGGAGAAGAACTTGTTGAGGTATAAAGTTAAAAAGAGGCTTGTGATGCTAGCACAAGTAAGGCTACTAAGACTCCTAAACTACCTAGGTATGTAAAGAATAACCATCCTGAAAATCAAATTATTGGCAATACCACTCAGGGAGTGCTAACTAGATCAAAGGTTAGAATCGAATCAGCAACTATAGAGTCCCATATCAAAATATTGTAGGGCGAGGTTTTGAATCGACCTTATCATGTAGTTCACTTGCTATCTCGAAGTGCTATAATAAGTGCTAGAATCTTGACTAGAATTTTCTGAACTATTGCTTTCGCGCCCATTACCCCATATCCTCCAACATAGAAAACTATATAACGGGGTGCCCTTGTACAATTATAGGAAATTCACCCGACATGTTACGTATAGAACCCTTACACGCCCTATAAATTGAAAGGGGGGCAAAAGTGAGGTAGAGAAGAAATTTGTTTGATTTCTCAAGTTAAACCTAAAACTATAGATCAAGCATTTAGAGATAAATTTTGGATAAATGCTATGAAATAAGAGCTAGATCAGATAAAGAAGAATAATACTTGGTAACTAGTTCCTAGACCTAAAAACAAAAATGTAATAGG